>VXBP01008204.1:2862856-3066579 GCA_013400115.1 Rhinopomastus cyanomelas | reverse complement strand
GCCCAGCCCAGCCCGCCGAGCGCCGCCGCCCCGTACCGTGCGGCTCCGCCATCCTCCCCGCCCGCCCCTGCCGGCCACCGTCTGTGCGCACCGAGCCGTCACGGGACTCCCCGCCCACAGACCTCCCGCGGCTCCCCGGGGGCGGCAACGCCGGGCGCGGGGACACCGAGCGCTTCCGGGGGACGGCGCCGCCGCCATCTTGGTGACGGGCGGAAGTGATGGCGTTGCCCCTGGCGACAGGGCGAGGTGGGGAGCGGGTTCGGTGTTGCGAGTCTGCACGTCCCGGTGAGATACCGGGGAGGACCTGCCGAGGGGCTTGCCCGAGCGCGGGGGAGCCGCCAGAGCTCCATCCGTTACTGACGAGATACAGGGACCCCTTTCCACAACACATGAATACAATCATAGAATCATGGGGAGGTTGTAAGGGACCTCTGGAGATCATCTAGTCCAACCCCCCTGCCAGAGCAGGTTCTCCTAGAGCAGACCCAGACAGATTTTGAATGTCTCCACTGTGAGAAAGTTTTTCCTTCTGTTTAAACTGAATCTCCTATGTTCCAGTTTGTGCCCATGGACCCTTGTCCTATCGCTGGGCACCACCAAGGAGAGTCTGGTCCCACTCTGACTTTTGCACTTCGGATACATTAAGCATTTCAGATGTCCTCTCAGTCTCCTCCTCTCCAAGCTAACTCTCTCAGCCTCTTCTTGTAAGGAAGATGCTCCAGCACCCTGGCCATCTCAGTGGCTCTGTGTTGGACAAAATTCGATATTCAATATGTTCTAATAAACTACATTCTAATATAACATAACTGTGCTCAGGGTCATAGGTGCCTCACAACATTTCCTCATTCTTGCTGCAGGTCGCCTGTAGCTATCAAGACACTAAGAAACAGATTAACCAGTCCCATCCTTCCATTTTCTACAAAAGAGACACCATCCCCAGCTGGCATCTGCTATAACCTTGCACCAGTATGATAACTCTTCTTTCCACAGAAGACAGCACAAGCCAAGCACAACCAGAGCTGCCCTCGCAAGCAGTACCAGGAGCTGCTAGAAATGGCAGTAGCCCCTCAGAAGATAGCAACCATACCTTTGTGCAAAAAATACGCTCAAGTGAGCCAGCATCTGGGATCAGTCATTGTTTGATTTCAGATGGGATTTAAAAGCAATTTCTTTGATGACTTGTTATAACAGACCATTTGATATTTTGCTGAGAAAGGTTTAGCTTTTTACTGCTAAATTCTTGGGAGGCTGCAATCAGTTTCCCTTTCGTGCCAAGCAGCAGTAGGACAACTGTCTAATTTCTAGAACACGCTAAAGCTAGTGAGAGTCTGCTATCTCAGTGCTTGCTGGTCTGGGCACTGGCTCACATTTGAAAGAACAGCAGTCACCTCAGCAGACTCAAAACCTTAAGAAAATCTGGGAGCCATTTCCCACACTAGATGATAGTCAGATGGAAGTATCTATCTGCTAGTTTCAGTAAAAGTAGGTATCTATCTGCTAGTTTCAGTAAAAGTAGGTATCTCTCTGCTAGTTTCAGTAAAAGTAGGCTATTCCCATCAACAAGACGGGTTCTGCCAGCGTGCTTTCTGTGATTCTTTGGCAGACCAGAAAGCACAGTGTGGTTATGTGCTCTCTTACTCATAAGTGCTGGGCATTAGAAGCAGAATTAGCTTTTCAGCATAATGGGTCACAGGTCAGAAACCAAGTGCAGTTTCCAAGTAACAGTATTTCTTAGGATGACTGGACGTTTGTTTGTTGTCATTACTCAGTAAATCATCCAGTGGAGACAGGACACCGATCTCCCATGAGACATAGAAATAAAGGCTTTGCCCTGAAAAGCTTGGAGTCCAAAAGAACTTTTTCTTGTGTAGCTTGTTTGAACGCACACCGATGCCTACATCACAGTATCACAGAACATTAGGAATTGGAAGGGACCTTGAAAGATCGTCTAGTCCAATCCCCCCACCACAGCAGGATCACCTAGACCAAACTGCACAGGAACATATCCAGGTGGGTTTTAAATGTCTCCAGAGAACGAGACTCCACAGCCCCCCTGAGCAACCCCTTCCAGTGCTCTGTCACCCTCACTGTGAAGGAGTTCCTTCTCATATTTATGTGGAACCATCTATGTTCAAGTTTGCACGCATTGCCCTTTGTCCTATCATTAGATGACACTGAGCAAAGCCTGGCTCCATCCTCCTGACACCCACTCCTTCACATATTTATAAACATTAATGAGTTCACACCTCAGTCTCCTCTTTTCCAAGCTAAAGAGACCCATCTCCCTCAGCCTTTCCTCATAACTCCCTTCATCATCTTCATGGCTCTGTGCTGGACATAACTACACCTTCTGTATTAAAGACGGTAATGTGTCTTCACCACGTGTGAAGGTGTCCCCACCATACGTGCAGAGGGTCTGAATTTTGTTGACTGTGTACTGCACCCTCACACATCTCAGGCCCTTTGTGTGCAGCATGCCTCTGCCGAGCTGCTTCAGCACTGAAGAAGTACAAAGGGTACTTGCAATGTGTGCTCTGGTTCTATTAGAGATTTAATTTCTTTCTACTTCCTCTGGTTTCCAAATTACTATTTGAAAACTAAAAACCCTGTAAATTTATACTCAAAAAACCTGCTTTTTTCATGTGGAACATAAAGCTGTAAAGCCGATATAAAGCAGAGCTTGACGATTGTCACTAGACAAGGAATCAGCCAAGAAATTTGCACTAAGTCCACCCTTCTGCTGCAACTCCTTAAATATGTCTTACGAGATTAGGCAGATACCAGAGTAATGCTCGTGCCAACCATCAGAACTAGCAGCCATTTCTGCAAGGGCAGATTTCATGCACACAAGATTTGTTGTTAATCTGCACAAATGCAGTCATTAATTTTATAACTTCCTACCAAATGCTGGAAAGCTCAGCTACAACCTACTCTCAGCCTCCATCAGCACTACTTGTCCCCAAATCTTCATCAAAACAGATCTGGCCCAGTGTAGAGGGTGAGTATGAGTCACAGTCCTTAGAAATATTAGTTAAGAGTCTCTCAGAATCAGGAGACTGTGCTGACAGGCACACAGTTTGAACTTTGTGGTATTGCAACTGAGTATCGCTGCTTAAGACAGACCCACGGACAGTAAGTCAGAGGTTCCTCATTCCCTGTTGCCTCAGAAAACCCACAGAATTGTGTGAAGATCTTGAATTGCTGCCATTCACACTGAAATGAACAGGAGGGGAAATAGAATTAATGAGCATTTCATAACCTGCTCACATACGGGTTTTGAATTAAAGCTTCACTGGCAATTCATTTAGACATTGCCTAACTTCTAAATGCTTGGCTTTGCAACCTTCACAATGTTCCTTTAACACCTGTAGTGTTTTCCTGCGTTTCTGAAAAGGATAATTGCTGGTGCAGGATCACACAATATCACAGCATGTCCATGGGTCATCAGCCCACGTCACACATTTGTGTGCCCAACATGGACCTCTCCCTCTCTTACTTAGAGAGAAACAGCAACAGTGGGCTGTTATCTTCCATCTGGGGGAGCTGGCCAAGATGATCTTTCGAGGTCCCTTTCCCTAATGTTCTGTGACTCTGTGATTCTATCCACAGCAGCAGCAGAGGGGGAGATTCCTTAGAAATATGAGAAGGAACTTCTTCACAGTGAGGGTGACAGAGCACTGGAACAGGCTGCCCAGGGGAGGTGTGGAGTCTCCTTCTCCAGAGGTGTTTAAAACCCACCTGGATATGTTCCTGTGTGGCTTGGTCTAGATGGTCCTTCTCTGGCAGGGGGATTGGACTAGATGATCTTTCAAGGTCCCTTCCAATCCCTAATGAGTCTATGATTCTATGAGACAAGCCCAACACACATATTCACACACAACACTGTGTTTCATTGGTTTACAGGGGTGATGTTAAAATCCCTCAACATTCTCCATGAAGCTGCCATCCCCAGGTCTAGTTCCCCCTGTACCCTGCACACTGCACCCCTGTGCCCAGCGAGACCCATGGGTTCCATGACTCCACACGCCTCAGCTTCACAGCATCACATCCAGGGGGACTCTCTGCCAGCAGCCTCCCCACAAACTGCCAGGGACCTCACACCCATTGGCCCCAGGACATCCCTGCCCCAGCATTCTCTCCCCAAGTCACACTGCACTATCCCCCCACAGCCCCCCCACTGTCTGTGGGTCACTTCATATGTGGCCAGGGGCTACTGCCAGCAGCAGGAGTCCAGGCAGGGCAGCAAAGGTGTTGCTGTGGATTGGGGCATCCACCCTCTGACCTTCTCACTCCCAGTGCTCTCCACCAGCCCTGACCTTGCTCCTGGACTTCTCCAGTGCTCTAGGGCTGAGTGGGTCTCCCCTCTCTTGGGCTCAGCTACCCCCTGTTGCCCCAAGGTCTCCATGTCTGGGAACCAAGACTGAGGAGAAAGCACAACTCAGTGAAAGACATGTGTGCCCAAAGCAAGTGCAAGGCCAAGACACAGCCATGGATGACGTCTAAGAAAACATATGTATTTATTGACAGGAAAACATAAACTTATCTACAGGAAAACATAAAACAACTATTTACAGACAATCTAACACTCCCAGCTCAACACCCGCCTCCTCCAAACACCATCTTCAACAAGCCTCTCACCACCATCACACCTGCAACAAAAACAAGCAGCATAGTTGTTCCAGTCGGGCTACAGATGGTCATGGTATTTGCCCAGCCCTGGGACACCCTGGGGACAGCAGGACTCTGCTGCCACAGCTAAAGCCCAGCTGTGCTCAGGGCACACTTGGGGTGCCAGGACCAAGAAATCCAGCCATTGCCAAACCTGGGTGCACAGGGAAGCTCAGTGGTGGCTGTCATGACAGCAGGACAAGGTCACTGGGCACTGTAACCCGGCAGTGGGGAACAACCACCCCCACCCCATCCAGTGGCAGGTGGTCCACCCTGCCTGTGGGCAGAGGATGGAGGGCACGTGCATCAGTTCTTATTATGGCTCGATGTCCATCTTCTCATCCTTTACCTTCAAACCAACCTCCATCGCCTCATCTTCCTCTNGGGTTTTGAATTAAAGCTTCACTGGCAATTCATTTAGACATTGCCTAACTTCTAAATGCTTGGCTTTGCAACCTTCACAATGTTCCTTTAACACCTGTAGTGTTTTCCTGCGTTTCTGAAAAGGATAATTGCTGGTGCAGGATCACACAATATCACAGCATGTCCATGGGTCATCAGCCCACGTCACACATTTGTGTGCCCAACATGGACCTCTCCCTCTCTTACTTAGAGAGAAACAGCAACAGTGGGCTGTTATCTTCCATCTGGGGGAGCTGGCCAAGATGATCTTTCGAGGTCCCTTTCCCTAATGTTCTGTGACTCTGTGATTCTATCCACAGCAGCAGCAGAGGGGGAGATTCCTTAGAAATATGAGAAGGAACTTCTTCACAGTGAGGGTGACAGAGCACTGGAACAGGCTGCCCAGGGGAGGTGTGGAGTCTCCTTCTCCAGAGGTGTTTAAAACCCACCTGGATATGTTCCTGTGTGGCTTGGTCTAGATGGTCCTTCTCTGGCAGGGGGATTGGACTAGATGATCTTTCAAGGTCCCTTCCAATCCCTAATGAGTCTATGATTCTATGAGACAAGCCCAACACACATATTCACACACAACACTGTGTTTCATTGGTTTACAGGGGTGATGTTAAAATCCCTCAACATTCTCCATGAAGCTGCCATCCCCAGGTCTAGTTCCCCCTGTACCCTGCACACTGCACCCCTGTGCCCAGCGAGACCCATGGGTTCCATGACTCCACACGCCTCAGCTTCACAGCATCACATCCAGGGGGACTCTCTGCCAGCAGCCTCCCCACAAACTGCCAGGGACCTCACACCCATTGGCCCCAGGACATCCCTGCCCCAGCATTCTCTCCCCAAGTCACACTGCACTATCCCCCCACAGCCCCCCCACTGTCTGTGGGTCACTTCATATGTGGCCAGGGGCTACTGCCAGCAGCAGGAGTCCAGGCAGGGCAGCAAAGGTGTTGCTGTGGATTGGGGCATCCACCCTCTGACCTTCTCACTCCCAGTGCTCTCCACCAGCCCTGACCTTGCTCCTGGACTTCTCCAGTGCTCTAGGGCTGAGTGGGTCTCCCCTCTCTTGGGCTCAGCTACCCCCTGTTGCCCCAAGGTCTCCATGTCTGGGAACCAAGACTGAGGAGAAAGCACAACTCAGTGAAAGACATGTGTGCCCAAAGCAAGTGCAAGGCCAAGACACAGCCATGGATGACGTCTAAGAAAACATATGTATTTATTGACAGGAAAACATAAACTTATCTACAGGAAAACATAAAACAACTATTTACAGACAATCTAACACTCCCAGCTCAACACCCGCCTCCTCCAAACACCATCTTCAACAAGCCTCTCACCACCATCACACCTGCAACAAAAACAAGCAGCATAGTTGTTCCAGTCGGGCTACAGATGGTCATGGTATTTGCCCAGCCCTGGGACACCCTGGGGACAGCAGGACTCTGCTGCCACAGCTAAAGCCCAGCTGTGCTCAGGGCACACTTGGGGTGCCAGGACCAAGAAATCCAGCCATTGCCAAACCTGGGTGCACAGGGAAGCTCAGTGGTGGCTGTCATGACAGCAGGACAAGGTCACTGGGCACTGTAACCCGGCAGTGGGGAACAACCACCCCCACCCCATCCAGTGGCAGGTGGTCCACCCTGCCTGTGGGCAGAGGATGGAGGGCACGTGCATCAGTTCTTATTATGGCTCGATGTCCATCTTCTCATCCTTTACCTTCAAACCAACCTCCATCGCCTCATCTTCCTCTACATCAACTTCCATCTCCTCCTCCTTCTCCAGCGCCACATAAACCTCCACCTCCATCTCCCCTTCCTTGCTGCTCTCAGCAGCCTTAAGAACAAACTGGTGGATCCCAAGCCAAAAGCCAAGCACAAAAGTGCATTATTGTGCCCTAGTTGGCCGAGCAGAGCAGTGGGATGGGGGTGTCAGAACCCCTGCCCCCTCTCTCACCACCCAGGAAGAGCCAAGGCTCAGTGAGGCTCCTGGATACCCTCTTTTCCACCAGCACCTACCTGCAGCACTGGGCCAGCATCAGCAGGCAGTGCCTCCTGTAAACCACTTTCTTGGCCAGCAGTCTTCTGGATCTACCAGGGCAGAGAGCGCAGGGCTGAGCAGTCCTTCTCCCTGCTCTGCAATGCCACAGGCAAAACCCCTCATCCTCAGGGTCTGCCTCACCAGGAACTCACCAGCTCCTTACCATGGACAGGAGGATTGAACACGTCCTGTAAAACTGAGCTCCCATGGCTCCAGGCTGAATGGGGCAGAGTAAGAAGTGGCTCAGACTTGGGGCAGCTCTAGGTGAGCAGCCCTGCAGCAGAAGCAAGGCCTTGGCAATGTGTCCCCCCAGGAAGTGCTGCTGAGTGTGGGGATACGGGGTGGCTTTTTAATCAACAACTCACCGATAATGGGAGAGGAGACATTTGAATCACAGTAATAGTGGGACCTCAAAAGAAACCAGTAACTTTTCTAGTTGATACAGAGCACAGATTTCTGTGCTGATGAGAGATTACCCCTCTGCTTGTGGGCTGGTGGCTTCAAGATTTGGACATAAAAGGGGCTAAATGTTGCCCCCCAAACTGCCAGCTCTCTGAGATCTCAGCCACCACTCTCAGAGGTCTCTCCCAGCACACCCAGAACTACAGTCCGGACAGCAAGAAGACGACGCAGACACAGGAGTCATCAAGAGAAGCTACAGCCTGGCACCTCACTGGTGGTAACCAGAGAATTTCTCGAGCATGTCTGCGCACCCCGTACATTCAATGATATAAGTGAACTTCCCAGAAATCTGCATCCAAAGTGGATCATGACACACCCTGGCCTCTGTGGAGTGGTCAGTGAAGGCTTCCTCCATCTCTGCACCTGCATGAGGGCATGAAGGTGGGGAAAGGAAAGAGAGCAAGGGAAAGAGGTGCAGGAAAGGGTGAGAAGGGCTGGCAGGTCGGGCTCAGGAGTGGAGGGCACAGGAGAGCAGTTGGCAGCAGGGCAGAGGGTCTGCACTGTGTCTGTTGCTGGGCGCTGGCAGGTGCAGGTGTCCAGGAGCAGTTGGTGGCAGTTACAGAAGGTCTCAATGACAGTTAGGGAATTTGAATTTTACCCCTCAAATCTAAAATCTAAAACTACTGGAAGCAGGAAAAATGTGCATGAACTGTACCAACACGCCTTCAGGGCCGATGTTAAGCTAAACTATTCCCTTTTAAAATTCTCTGCCTTGCCTTTCTCCATAGTAGCTGTGTCTTCTGCTACACCAACCAAAAGGGTCTAATGTCCTGGCAGTGAACTCTCTGACATTTCTTCTTGTAGGCAGGAGTTGGGTTCAGGAGGCCTGTTGGGGACCCTGCTCCCTCCAGACCATCCTCTAAAGCAGAGGAGGGCTGCAGCCATCAGACCCATCTCAGACTTTTCAGGTGCTCCAGCTGCACTTTGAAACATGCCACAAGGGGTCTGGGGAAGAAGCCACCGGCTAGAAGCTGCTAGCAAAGAGAGATGAATGCCTGGACACAGGGCTGAGCGCCATGAACTGGATCCATACGCATGAGTTTATCTAAGAGGCAGAAAAGCCAAGGACAAGTCCTTCCCTGACCCTCCTGCCAACACAGCTGCCCTTTCTGCATACAGTTCAGCATTTTCTGTACCCTCACCACCTGAAACAGTTCCCAGTTCTCCATGTCCTCATCTCCTCTTACAACTCTTCCCTGGCAATTGATTCCTCCTTTCTGAGGCCTGATTTGTCTGCACCCATCCCAGTGGCACTTTTGTTTTTTGAAGCACGCAAACATGACTTTGTCTCCCTGCTGCTGTCATGTCCCATGTCTCAAGGATTTGCTTTACAGCAACAAACTCTGCCATTCCATAGCCATGGCATAACATGGTCCCTTTTCCTAATGTTCTGTGACTCTGTGATTCTATCCACAGCAGCAGCAGAGGGGGAGATTCCTTAGAAATATGAGAAGGAACTTTTTCACAGTGAGGGTGACAGAGCACTGGAACAGGCTGCCCAGGGGAGATGTGGAGTCTCCTTCTCCAGAGGTGTTTAAAACCCGCCTGGATATGTTCCTGTGTGACTTGGTCTAGGTGGTCCTTCCCTAGCAGAGGGATTGGACTAGATGATCTTTCAAGGTCCCTTCCAATCCCTAATGTTCTGTGATTCTGTGAGTGTTGGAATTTGGATTATTCAGTGGGTTTATAAGACCATCGCTAAGGCTAGTTAGTATTTACATAGTTGTTTCAAGCATGTTCCTAACAAAGCAGTGTGATTTATCAGGAGCTGGCTCTTACATGATGAACTAAAATAAAGCAGTTAATTAGTTAAGCTTGCTTAAGCTGACCACAACATCAATGTAGCAACTTCAGAATTACCTTTGTCTGAATTCAATTACCTCTGATACAATAACCCGAATCACCTTTTCTTAATTTAGTGGCTGCCAGACTAATCAACTGACCCTTACTCTATCTGCTCCCACCTCCCAGCTGGAAAATTTTTGTCATCTAACTACAAGTAAGCCCACTGTCTTCCCCTAGTCAGACAGGCAGCTCCACCACCTCATCCAAGGACACTCTCTTCTGTACTGTGGACTGGGGCAGACAGCAAAAACCAATTCTTTGCTGGCTGAGACAACAGGAAGGCCAGCCTTGGAGATGCTCTGCTGCACTCTGAGAGTCAGGATGTCCCAGAGAACACAGCCTGTTGCATCCCTTTCTGCCCACATACCCTTCTACTCTGCCCTGTGTGGAACTGCCTCCTGCAGCTCTCCTCTGCTATTCCATTCCCTCTGCCTGCGCCTGACCTCCACTTTCACACTTCAATCACCTATTTGTTCCCCAAGGCCTTCAACTTTGGTTGCCCACACCAGGCTCTAGCTCAGACTCTTGTCATCTTGTTCATCTCCTTGCCTATCTCCCTGATTTCTTGCCCCTTCATTGTCTCCTCGTACTGAAAAACTGAATTCTACTGTCTCTTCTGTCCCTCCCAGGCTGCCAGTTTCTTGTCAGGCAGTCTCAGCATAAAACTCTTCTCATTCCCAGTTCCATTTCCTTCCTGAATCTCAGTCTTCCTCCATCACATCTCAAACCTCCAAATGCCCAGCTCTAGGTTTTATCTTCCTCTCATCTACATCTCAGTCTACCCAAACTTTCCTGCCCTTTCCCTTCCCTTCTCTGGAATCATCAGTTTACCGGAAGTTTGGCTTCAGTCTCTCAAAGATTGCAGTGAGTTTAGTTGTTTTTGGAGAGAGAAACATGCCTTGAAGACCAGTGGCGAAGCAAAGCCCATTTTATTTTGTGAGCATCTTACCAGTAATGAAAACAGTGTATGCCTTTGCCTTTACTTTTCTTTCTTCCCCTTTACTTTTCTTTCTTCCCCTTGAATTTCACTTTGCCTCCACTGCCTTTATCGTGAATATACATAAACAGGGAAGGCTGGAACACTTGGCAGAACTCAGGAGCTGAAGGGGAGAGAGGAAGGATGCTAGGCAAGAAACCCTGCCCAGGAGATGAACAGAGACATTAGAGCCCCTGCCAATGTTCAGAAGGTAATGGTCCAACAGACTGGTAGACAAGATCCATCACTTTGAAAACAGAGAGAGACAGAACAAGCTTCTGCTTGGTGCAAGAAGCTGTTGCAGTGCAAAGAAGGGGAACCTCAAAACATGGTTCTCTGTTGAAGAACTACCCTATGGTAAGATGTTGCTAGTCTCACTGTCTGTTGCTTTTATGTGTTCAGAGTCAGGTCTGCTTACCTGAGTGACAAGAAATTAGCTGTGCTTTTTCCTACACTTAGTTCTACAAAGGAAATGTATGATAAAAGGATATAGTCAGATCAAGGTACCTTGGTTCTCAAGACCAAGCAGCATCACTTAGGGTTTTAAAACTATGATGTAAAAAAACAATTCTAGTCCTGCCAGCTCTAACTTTCAACTCTTTAACCACCTATTTGTGACTGTCAGGCTGTTAGCACGTTTCAGAACAGGCTTCCTAAGTCTCACAAGAGCTCCTCCTGACACAACGCATCCAAAATGCCAAGCAAAAAATGATTTTTCCATATTTGCTTGCAGGCACACAGACCTTTTCAAGTATGCACTGTGTCCTAACCCTCCCCAGGACCAGCAGTTCTTCAGTTTGTGTAACACAAGGGAAAACTGTGAATCCAGCAGGCTATCATGCAAGCTAATCTTCAAAAGGAAAGCCAACCAGTTCAAACAATTTACCTCTCAAAGCCAACACTACAAACAGCAGAAACAAGCAAGAGCTTTTTGATTCACAACAGACAATAAACTGTAATTTTTTGGTGTAGATATTCTAGACAGGATAGTATCAGCTGCCAGAAACTCCTACTTTTCTCTACAGTGAAAGACAGGGCAAATTAAAGGCTTCAGTTGCCTGTACTTTGAAAGAGGAGAAAGGCTGGAATGAAAAACTCAGTTAAACTGAAACAGATGCTGATTATTCCAACTCCAGACAGGCCATCCCTACAGAAACCAACCTTTCATTTTCTTCTTTTCATTCTTCTGGTACTTACAAATCCATTTCTTATATCTCAAGGTAACTAGAAAGGATACAGTAGGATCCAACAGGACATTCTGTGCTCTGATAGACAAGCTCCTCTTAGCCTGGGCCTGCAGCACCTGAATTTCAGTAGGTGCTGTGCCTACCAAGGACTAGCCATGTCCTGGATTAGTGCAACTCCCATAACTAAGGGACAAGAAGGGATGGGTATTCACAAAAGCTAGCTTAAATCTGCAGAGGTTAAGCTTCCTCTGTAGTCAGTAAGATAAGCCTGTGCTTAGGCACTCTGAATAATATTCTGAAAAAAAATCACTTTTTCCACTGACCTCATGCAGACCCTGGGGATTTGAGCTTTCCAAGGGAAAAGCCACTTCCTCCCCAGGAAAGTGCATTGAAGCCTAAGTGGCCGTGGCTTCACCAGCTTTTTGCATGCCGCACATTGCTGTTGGCCCGTGATGCTGCATGAGCACTGTAGATCTGCATGCCTGCAGGTGGTACAAGGCATCTCCTACCATTGTACCTGTTTCGCTTGGCTCTCATGTCAGCCTTCTAAAAGTGGCTGGCACCAATAATCTGGTATGGTGTGGCTTAGATTTAATTCATACTGCATGTTGTTTCATGCCTTCAAAGGTCCGTGAAGATTAGTACAAGGCTGACTGGTATGGCACGGTGCGCAGGAATGTGAGTGTAGCTAAAGTTTTACTTTGCTGAACTTCATACGAGGGCATAACCTACCTCTGTGCTGCATAATAAAAAGGGATCAGACTTCCACTTCCCTGTTGTCCTCTCTGATCTTCCAGTCCTCAACACAGTAGCAGTGTGGCCCATCCTTCAAAGAGCGAGCCTGAAGATAACTAGTTGTGCACTGTGCTCATTTTTAGCTGGTAGAGGTGTAAAGCTGAAGGATGGGGGGCTCCTGCATTAGCCAAGAAAGGGTAAAGGTCTCTGGGAGTGGCAGCTCCAGGAAGGCAGAACAATTTCATTACAAATTTTTTTAAGATTACTGTAAACAACTCAACTGTGTCCTAAAAGTGACTGGGAGTGGCATCCATGCTGAGGTGCATAAAAAGCCAGCTGCCCCATGCCCAGGCAAGTATCATAGCCAGCAGGTTAACCAAGGCCACAGGCAGAAGCAGTTTTACTCAGGATTACGTCTCGTCACTGCTGCAAGCATTGCTGTCTGAACTGTGGAAGATGAAGATCAGCTGAATAGGAGAGTCCCCAGGAAAGCAAGCAAGCAACCAACCAACCCTCATTCACATTCTCACAAAGAGAAAATTCTTTAAAAGTAATTGGGGAAGGAAAAATTGGGTTTGAATAAAATATCTGCCTGTTGGTCATAGTAGCTGCAGCTCTGCTATCCATTTTCTTTCTTTCCCTCTTCCAGACTGTCAGCAGGGATTGAGTGTTCTCCTGGAGCCAGGGATGGATTTCCTGAATAGTGACAAATAGCAGTAAAGCCTGAAGCCAATTCCACAGTGAAATCATTATATGAATTGCTCTTTCCTACAGGAAAGAGGTGGGTGAAAAATAAAACAAATCAGAAAATAGTCTGAAACAAGTAACCTTTCAGTTAAGTTACGGAAGGTGAGAAGAAGAGTCCCAACAATGCACAGAAGCCTTGATCTTCAGCTGTTGTGCAGGGTGTTGTATAGAAAACCTCTTCTCTTTCAGAAAGGGAAAGTTAAGTAAGAGCAGAAAAATGACATGCATTTGTCACAGACACATGGAACACGAGGAAAGAAAAGCAGTCTGCGTGCTGCCACATTTTTTTATAGGCCATAGAGACAGGGAGGTTGTTGGAGAGCTCTGAAAGATGATTTTTTCAACACACATTAATAAGGGGTTGGTTGCAAAGCTGGGAGGAAGAGTAGAGATGTTTGAAATGGTAACAAGAAGGCAGTGGAACTGGTCATCACAGGCTGATCTCAGGGAAGAGGTGACGTCCTGGTAATACTCTGAAGCAGATGAACAGGGATGGGCTAGGGAAAGACTGGTCCCGAAGAGGCGTTTGACACACAAGGAAACACAGTTAGCAGACAGAAAAGAAAGAAGCAACACAGAGTGAGTGGCCAAGAACAGTCCTGCATTGTGAGGACAAGGGCTTGGTTATTCAAGAGTTTTCTTTCACCCTCTTGTTTCTCAGGGGGAGGAGCGGTGTTTCAAGGGAGAATAATACAATCATTTGACTGTGTTAAGGGATTTATGGTCTGACTTTGCCATGTGTTAAAATATTGATTCTCTTTCTAACATATGCTTTAGATATTGACATTAGTTTTTCTACACAGAAGACTGACTTCTGCATACAAAAGCCAGGACTTCATAGCAGGATCCAGCGATGCTGGGTAAATACAAAGTGACGTAAGTGAAGCACAAGTCTCCGATTTTTTCCACTCAATTAAATAAAGATAGCAAGAGAGACAGTGAGCAGTGCACGGCGGTGAGAAGCTGGAATAATTAAACAATAATCTGACAGATGGTGCATTTACGGGCAATTACAGCATGCCTCTGCTGGCACTTCAAGGCACAAGGCCAAAGACTTAAGCGATTCAAACCACACAAGTAGAGCAGTAGCCTCCTAGAAATGCCAGTTTAGAGCATCTGGCTTGGGAGCCTAGAGTGGGACTTACACGTAGTTTAGACAGGCTGTCAGGTCTCTGCACTTACCACAAGGTCCTGCTAAGGAAAGCAAGCAGTCAAAGACAAGCCTGAGCGAGGACATCATTTCCTTCTCGCCTTGTGCATACAGCTTGAGGATACCACTGCACCAAAAAACAACAGATTTAAAATCAGTATATTCTGAAAGCTGAACAAAAAGAAATCACTCGTCTGTGAACTCCTTTCCAAAAGCAAGGACTCAGTTAAAAATCAAGCTTCAGGCTCTGAAGGCATTTGTGATTCCCTCAGGTTTTCTGTTCCACGCCTTACCCTACCCAGTAAGCCCAAACCACCTTCCTCTGCCTGCCTCTGAAGAAGATGGGCTCTGTATCCTATGGTACCACCCAGCAGCTTGAGGGGACAACTGCATGAAATTTGCACTCGTATTTTTGAAAGCACTGGCTTGGCATTACTCAACACACACCACAGTCATGCGGGTACCCTGCATTTCTGATCTCGTCAGCACTTGAAACAAGCTCCAGATATTTAGAATAGAAGTAAAAAGGTGTCTGCCTGGAAAGCAAACACAGATTGAGTGCTGTTAAAAGCTTCTTAAACTGTTAGCAAAGTATTTACTTAAACTCACAACATAAAATTGCCTTCAAGATCAGTAATTCTTGTAAAAGTGGCCTTGTTTTTAAACACCCCATGTCTGGAGCTACATGCTTCTACAGGACTGTGAACCAGATTTTTGTTTTCAAAGTAAGGACTTGATTCCAGACTTTCTTGTCATATGGAAAAACAGAGAACATGAACTTGAAAGGCTCAAAAAGCAGACCAAAAATAAAAAGCATTTTATATGTATAAAGACAGAAAACAAGCCTCATAAACAAATGGGGCTGGCAACATTGCTTCACCTAAATGCTTTCTTCTTCTGCTTAGTAGGAGATGTTTCTCAAGACTTAAAATAAGTGTTGTTTTGTATCTGCAGGGCTTTCAGCAAGCGGCTGCCACATTACGAAACCCTCTGGATTCCAGCAATGCTCATCTCTGCCGTCTGCTTTACTCGTAGTATCTGGGAAGAGGAGGAGGAAAACAAGCTTATCATTTTTAAAATTATTGCTGGTTTTGCGGTTGCGAGGCTTTTTGCTTTGTTCAAGAATAACTTGTTTGTGCCACCAGTAAAATAAGGATATACAACCTAGAGCCTGGAGTGTGAGCCTGTCTGCGGATACCACTCTCACACTTTGTCAAACAGCATTGGGTTTTATCCGAAGGACAAGTCTAAGGACTTTGGGAAGCTGCATGCCATGGGGACACAACTGGAGCCTTGGGCATCACTAAGCTGTGCACAAGGATGGTCTTATCCTGACTTCTCCAGCCACACAGGGTGGCACCAAGACAATGTACTGACTCAGTACAGCCCCACTCCAAGTGCACAGTGGTTCTCCCTGACTGAGGGGTCTTGGCAAAGCATTTCAGCTTTCCAACTACTTTGAGCAACTGGAAAGGTGTGCAAGAAAAATGAGAGTATTTTTGAGCGCATGTCAAAATGGGATAAAATAGGGCATAATTGCTCTTCCTTTAGTAGAAGAAAAGAGTGTGTCCCTCACTGGTAATTGGAAAACTCACAACTTCTCTTGTGCCTCTTGCAAAAACATAAGGGGAATTAGGTTCTCTATTGTAATGTTTTCCCATCCTCTCAACTACAGCCAACACCATTTCTCTGAATAAAGAGCAACCTTACTCATTACTTATTCCCATTTTAAGGAACTTTGACACATACAATACTAACCAGCAGACCCTGGCTATGCCACTCTCTTCTCCCTCATCCAGTCCTGAAGGTGGGAACTGTAGGTTTTCCCCAACACAATGAGGTGTCTTAAAAGCAGATGGTTGAAAGCACTCTCCACAGTCACGCCTGTCCCAGTGCTATCAGTTTTCTGGACAGGCTGCCAAGATGGCATTGACTAGCTAAGAAAATAGATTTACACACGGTGCCAGATCTCAGTCACTAAAATGCTCGAGCAACGATCTGAGATGACCATTGTTTCTTATCACCAAGCAAATAAACTCTGTTGGCAGGAAAACTGTGTTTGGAAACGGATTCTCTACATGACCGAGATGGGCTCTGGTTGCCATAAACAACAGTCCTCGCATAAAGCTGGACTCCAGGTGGTCATCAACACTGTAAAGGGCACTGTCAGAAAACTTAGCCTGCAATTTGATTTCAATACCTTACTTTCAGTTCACCTGCTGCTGCTCTGCAGGCCATACTGGCTACCACAGGAATAAGTGTTGGTTTCACAGTGCAAGATTTTCACTCACAATTGTCTTTTACATTAAATTTTAGCCATAGCCCAGATGCTGGATCAGGTTTTAAAAACAAGCAACTATGAAATCACTGATGTGCAAATTGCATGGACTGTTTAAAAATGCTCTGGCTAACAAACATTGACAGCGTTCATGAATCAGGCTCTAGTTCTTTTCCTTCCAATCAGTATGAAATGCTACTTGGCACGTGGACTAGCACTTCAAAGGGTAGAGAAGGATATCCCAAGCATGCACATCCATGTTACAGCTCTGGAGGCACCAGTCTTCTGGCCTGAAAGTGGAATACATGAATCACAACAAAACAGGCCCAATTCTGTGCTGCCCTGGACCAAACCAAAGACCACTCCACAAAAGGCAGGAAGCAGAAGACCCACTGAGGGTGCTTAGCAGGTTCTCTGCTGGCCTCCAACCCAACAAGCAACTGAGGCTTTAAGTGAGGTGGAAGTGGGCTACCTGAGGGACCATCAGTTTCCCACTACTAGGTTGCCTCAGAGGAAAAGGAAATAGTTCTGGAACAATGCAGACAGTGTCTTTAAATAACTATCAGAGAAGTGCTGCTTACTGGAAGTTAATCACAGGTCTCCCAACAAACCAAAAAAAAAAGGTCCATGTATGAGCACACCATGGTGTGGTGCCTGAGCTAGCAGAGGAAAGCACCTGGCCAGCTGCATCAGGGCAGAATGAAAAAGAAAGATTAGCAAAAATCGCTTTTACCCTTGTTTTATTAATGCACAGCCAGTCCCTGTGTAGTGGCAAGAAACAGCTCTCCACCTCGGAACGATTCAAGGAATCATCACCACCTGCCCAGGTCACGTTAGGATTATGAGCAGAGGACGGGTGCAGGGCAGCCAGAGAAGCTCATTACCAGCATCTAAAATTACATCGCACTAGGAACTAGGGCAGCGCTGGGGCACCGCGCAGGTACAGTCCGGGGGATCGCTCTCCACCGTCTGAGTCGGGCCGTGGGGAATTTCGGAGGAAAGCTGCTACAGGTGGTCCTACAACATGGGAAGCTGGAGCTGGTGGATCGCGGTGCACCGGTCGATCGGGCTTGACAACCTCTAAGCCCGGAGCGTTTAGCACACACCGGCTGTTACCGCTGCTTACACTTCAAACAGCAGCGAGATCCCCGGGGGGCTGCTTGGAAATGAAAATCGGAGCCCTTACGGCCCCGGTGCCTGCCGGGGTTGGGGGTATTCTAAAACAACAAATTAACCTGAAAGTCCCCAAAACCTGAGCCCCGCGGCCAGAAGGTGCAGGTGCAGCGAAGGGGAGCCGCGGCCAGCCCCGGCAGGCAGTGGGGCCAGCATCCAAAGGCACCGCCCCGGCGACGAGCAACAGCGGGGGCCCGACCCGGCCCTGCGCACTCCCGCCAGAACGAGCCAGGCCGCAGGAGCGCCACTGAGCCCTCGGCGGAGCGTTTAGCGCAGCCACCGCAGCAGCCCCGAGGCAGCCGCTCCCGCTCCACCCGGGCGCACACAACAGCCAGAGCTCCCGGCAGCACCCGCGCCGCGCTCCAGACTATAATTCCCAGCGTGCTCTGGGGAACAGCGGAGCGCCGCAGTGCACGCTGGGAGCAGTAGTTCTCTCCGCGGAAGGGGCCCCGCCCCGTCCCAGCACCGCGCGCGCCTGGGTGGGCGGTGCCGTGCGGGATCTGCTATGCCGGACGGGAAAGTCGTGCTGCGGGAGGTGCTGCCCAAACAAGGTACCGGCGGTGGGCGGGTGGGCGAGTCCCGGCAGCGGGCCCGACCCTCCGTTCACACACGGTGCTTGTGTCCCCCGCAGGGCAGCTGTCGGTGGAGGACTCGGCCGCCATGGTTCTGTGCAAGCCCAAGGTGCTGCCGCTCAAGTCGGTGTCGCTGGAGAAGCTGGAGGCGTTGCAGCGAGCGGCGCTGGAAGCGGCACGGCCACCTGAGAAGGCCCCAACACCTCGGCCCTAGGCTGATCCCGGGAGGAACCAGGCCCGGGTCGGAGGTAGCAGCGGCGTTACAGCGTTCGCGAGTTAGAGACTGCCGGGGGCGAGACGTGAGTCTCCGCTGTGGGCGCTTCCCTGTATGGGTTCCACTTTTCCCTTCCAAGATGATGCTCTAAAAATACCTGGTCAGACAGGTAGGAGAACCCCTGCAGGCCCTAGGGCCAGCGGGGTACGGGGAGGGGGTGGCACAGCCCAGGAGCACAACCTATGGCACCACCCTATGACGGCTGTTCCCAGCGCTTCTCAATATCCAAAATCCTGACACGAAAAAAAAAAGTGCAGGGCAGGAGGAGTTCCACAGTGGTGCTGTCAGTCTTGCCCAGATTTGTCTTGTTCTTGAGGAGGGACTTGGGCCAAGCTGTCCAAGATAGACAGTTTCAGAGCATCCCAGTGCAAGCTGTTTCTTCTCAAGGTTCTCAAAAATCACATCTTGTCAGTCAATGTATATTGGGTCACTACTGACCCAGCTTAATACTCTGCTCTTCTGCAGATGGCAACACGAAAGCTCAGGGTACCTACACACACACTTCAGAGGACTGAACAAAAGAGCAGAAAGGAGAGCTTCAAAAAATATTTTATTATGTTTTACCAGAACTCTTCACTTTTCCAGTTACATAGAAAAAAAAAGACGAGTTTGATAAACAGGGGTTAAAACCAACCAGTGTTTTCCCCTGGAACAGACAGATTGATCTCGCGACCAAACTCTTACTTTCTTGGGCTCTATAACAAACAGCTATTTTTCTCCCAAAGCACAGTATTTCTTCAGCAGCAATGGAAATGGGATCACAGCAGCTTATAACTTGACCCTTCTAAAGCTTTGTATAGACCAGTGATTTAAGATGACAACACTGTCCTTGAAAGAAGGAGCGGCAGTCAGATGTCAATGCACAGATGGAATGATTAGATCATAAATGTGTGTATGGCACTTAAAAAGATAGCTTATTCGAAGGCACCACCACAGCAGAGTGGCCAGTTGGTTTAGTATATGCCCAAAGAAAAGTTTTCTTTCTGAAATTTATACAACTATAAAAAAAAAAAAGACTTGTACCCAAAACATGTGCTTTTAAAAAAATATGAACTGTGCTAAGCAACTCTTTAAATTTTGGTATATATGTGTATACATACATACACACACCAAAAAAGCATGCGTGTTTGTATATATATAGGTGTCTACCCTTTAAACTTCTAAGGCTGCAGGAGCTGGCTCTCACATTCAGTAGCTTTCTAGCTTAAGACGACCTCCATCTCCTTCACTCACAAAGCGCTTTCTGCCCCTGGAAGAAAGGAGAAAGTATGTTTTCAGTAATTCTGAGTAACATCACATTTTCTTTTTTTCCTTGTCTACACCAAGAAGAATCTTTTTTTTGCCTGGGGAGCCAAATACAAGGCGTGCAACTTCTGCAGGGTCAGGAGACAGTCTCCTCTCCATCACTCAGAAGTTGCTTAAAATGCATCTGAATCTTTTTCTATCAGGGTTTACTTGCAGGAGGCTTTTCAGAATTTGTGTTGCCAAGTGCTTTATACTTCACTTGCTTTGTAAAGTTCACACTTGTAAAAGATGCTAGTTTTAAAGCCTAGGAATTAAGATTTTCTATTAAAAACTGAAGTAGTTGAGCCCAAAATGTCTCTTATTAATAGTAATTGAAGTAGTGATACTTTTGTTGTAGTGATGACTTCCGACCCTCCCACATCTCAAACTTGCAAAACGTTTGCTATCAAGACACACACAAACTCAATTTTAAGTCTGAAGTTCAGGAATGAAGTCTGGTTTTGATAAAAGCAGAAACTGCAAAATCAACATGTATCACAGGCTGTCAGGGTGGTTTCAGCTGCCTAATGAAACACCCAAATGGCAAAAAAATCCATTTCATAAACAGTATTCCTGATGCACAAAATCATAGATAGTTTTATCATATTTAGAAGTTTACATGTATCCCCCACAGGATATGGCCTTTAACTGTATTATGACCAGTACAGAGAGAACAAAATGCTGATTAGATGCAGTTCCAACAGCATTATTTCTGCTATCAAAGAAGTAAACATTAATGAACCAAATGCATTATACAAACATTAAACAACAAAAGGATCGAACGTGTAAAGCTTTCCACACAAGCGACCTCCTTCTTTTGACATAAACGTTAGAATTGCTGTCTCATTTTAGAGCTTGATTTGTGCCATTTGCTAAGTTTAAACCATAATTTAAGGAATTTTTTTTTTCCAGGTTTTTCCCCCCCCATCCCTGACTGTAGCTGACAGTTTTCTGCTGTGATGAATCTTCCAGCTGAGTACTGCACTGGTCTCTGCTAAGCAGATCAGCAAACAGAAGAAGCAAGCATTCATCCCTGGTAGAGCACCAGAGGCTTACTTCCATCAAGTATTTATCCCAGCCTCCACATTACAGATTTCACATCCGTGCACTCTCTTAATAAAGATTTTACCAGTATGAACTTTGGTTATAAGATNCCCTGGAACAGACAGATTGATCTCGCGACCAAACTCCTTCACTCACAAAGCGCTTTCTGCCCCTGTTTTCCATCACGTACAGCGAGCACAAAAAGCAGTGCTTTAACTCATCTACAATCTAACAAGTACCTTGAAGGACAGAGGTCTCTCAGTGGTTTGGAGATTATTCTAGCCTGAAAGCATTCTTCTACAAACCGCTCAAGCACAGAGTAGGAGCGTGGCACATCCAGGTTAATATCTGGGATTTCACGGTACACTCGTTCATAGCCCTGCAATGTAAGAATTCAAATACTGATCTGACTACACTGGACCTTTATTACAGAATTATTACTACTCTTTTGCACTCAGAGATTCAACATAGTTTCATGTATATTATGGACAGTTTCAACAAACCTAAAGCAGGGCACCGAGTAGAAAAGCAAAGTACAATAACAGCCAGTACCACAGCATTACACAGCTGCCTGTCTAAATAAAACACCAGCTGAATTCAGCCAGAAACCCAGACAGTACTGAATGTGTATGCTGCAACACAAGGAAGAAAAGTTAATTTTCCTACCATGTAAATTAACAAAATCTGGCCACAAGTCACAAAAACATTTTATACAGTGAAGGAAACAGTGGTGACAACCAGAGGTGACTGTCACTTCCTGCCAGCAACACAGCTGGGCAAATGTTGACACAAGTCTTTGTGTGTTACTTAGTCTGCCCTGGGACAGAACAGCTGTTCTTATTCATACCTAGAAGCAAAACCATGAAACATTCCAAATATGTGATGTATCAGCTGTTGTAATTGACATTTGTAGTAACATGAGTCCTTACTACACTACTATAACTGGTAACAACTACTGGATAAGACAATCAGATTTAATCATTTAATGCAATTTAATCATATTGCAGCGTTTTAGATTATTAATCATGCAGTTGCAAAAAAAACTGATTGCAAATCTTTGGCTGAAGATTTAAATATTCAGTATTTCACAATTCTGTAGCATTTATACTTTTTCCGGTACGACACTTGTGCATGCACAAGTGGTGTGGTTGTATCAGTGACAGATTATTTGGAGACTATTTTAAGGCATATAGAATGACTGCAGAGGATTTTAAAAAGTAGTAGATACCAACAAACTACAAATAGTACTGAAAAAGAAGGTATAAACTAAAAATTATGAGGACCTTATCCCACATTCTCTAAACTTACTCTCTTCATTTGGTCCATAGTAATGACAGAAGACTTCCAGAGAGACTTCAGCAAATCCAGTATCATTTTAAAGGTTTTTTCTCCAGTTGACTCCAAAACCATTACAACAGCCTATAACAAATCACACAAGTGCTTTTAGTTAAAAAGAAAACAGTAGTTCAAGTACATGTGAGAAAAGGAGTGACTACATTATTATGCATTTGCTAGAGACAAGTCCATCTGTTAGAAGCACTCACAATTTCAGTAGATTATTGTTGGAAAAACTGATGAAAATGTACTTGGATAAAGTTAAAAAGCTGTGGAAAACCAGAAAGGACTAAATAAATTCAAAAACTCTGCCTTTCTGGCTCAGGTTTGAGATACATGACTACATTCATATAGCTGCTGCAGTACAGATGGCAATTAATTAATTGCAACATTAATTTAGCATCTGTGATTATTTTGTATCTGATTTTTTAAAAGGACTTAGAAGTTTAAAATTACAAACCTCCACAACCCCCATCAGCTAGAATTCTGTTTTTCTATTGCGAAGGAATTTTCCAAGAAGAGTAAATACTGAAATTTTGTAGACTGTAGGTGTTCATTTTTACTGGTAAACAACCATTTACTAGTTTGGCAGATAAAGTACAAATGGGAACAATCTCTCAGATACAGCAAAAAAGATCCTTCTCTCATGTAGTCTGGTTCTGAAATGTTTCACAGCCTTTAAAAATGTGCTATATGGAACAATTGCACCCTGAAAAGGAAGCTTTAGAGCCGAACAGAAACAAGTAACACCCATTAGAATACGCAGGTGTCTGAAAGGAAACAAACACCAAACCAAAGCATGCCTTTTTGCTGCAATTCCTCAGCAGAACATAACCTTAGCACTTCTTTTTCAGGAATCTGTAGTAGTCTGAATTCAGCCCAACAAACAGAAATTAATTCTGGATCTTCCCAGAGTTAGCCATGGCTTATTTGTTGCACAACGTGTACACAAGCCATTAACTTTTATTTAAAATGTATTTAGTTATTCAAATAACATTGGAACTCTCAACCTGTGCTTCAGATTCCAGTTATATTATTTGCATGCCCACACGGAAACAAAACCGAACCTGCTGGTACTACTGACAATTGCTAAAGGAACTCTTTTCTCCTTACTTCATATACAAGTTCATGGTGAAAATGGGGTACTTCCAGTTCCTGAAGACAACGTTCTGCTTCCAGTACATCTCCAGAAAGCAAATACTCTTTCAGCAACATGTCAATCTATTGAATTTTAAAACAAAGAGAAAGCCCAACACTAATGAAATACAAAATATAAAAGCTGTAAACTGTTTTGATAATCAGCAATCAACCCAGCAACAAGTTAGGTCTTGAAACTCACTGGTGGAGTTTTTATAAATGCAACCTTACAGTATAAGCCAAATATCTATCAATAGTGCTAATACACACACTTGAGCACCTAAATCGTTGCTTTATAAGATACGTGTCAGCATTAGATGTTAACACAGCTGTAATGAAGCGTATCTTCTGAGCTCCTTTCTCCTATCAGAGAGTTACCCTCTCGTCTTCAGAACTCTAACAGAACTTTTTTCCTTTAAATTTGCCCATTTCATAGCATGGAATTCTGAACATTCCTGTTTCTTCTCTTTTTTTAAAGTTGCTGCAATGCTTTTAATCAGCTATGCTAAAAAAGAATCATAGTTTATCTTGCTTAGCCAGTTTCATCTTAGCTCTTCTAATTACTTCACCATTTTACACCATAAGCTTTCAAAAAGCTAAGTTTCGCTTAAAGCAAAAATAAATGTGCAATTACAATACAGAACGCGTACTGGCATGTTCCCACCACTGACAAGTACTACAAAACCAACATAATTATCCACTTAGGTTCTTTAAAATGACTTTGTAGAAATAAATATAAAAAACCTCAAACAATAATAATTTTGCTACAGAACATCTCTCTTCATCTCAAACAAGATAAGCTTAGACAAACAGTAAACTCTAGAAGACAGTTTTGTAGAAATCAGCTACCTCTTTAGCAAGGTGCTTCACAGGCTGTTGGCCACCACCTGTCCCCCACACGTTATCTATGCGCTTTCCACCCTTGGTCACACTCAACAACACAGTAGCTCGGTCCAGTGCAGCTCTAGAAAGCAAAGTTGGTGTTTTAAGTTATTGCAAAACCTCACTCAAAGGAATCTGTTAACTTTTCCCACTGCCAGTCCTCTTTATGCAAAATGAGTAGATCCCTGGCAAGAGGTCATGGTTAGCAACTCTACAGGAACATACAGAAGCCAGCAGGCTAGGTTTCCACGGATGTTTGCTGCCACCTCTCTACTTTCATTTGCACAGTGCTATGGACAGGTAACAATCCTGTGATGACAGCAGATCTGAATCATCAATGCAGAACTTGAAACATGCTCACAAGAAAGAATGTAATGTTCTGTTATGCAGAACTGGACTGTATGCAGGCTCCTTCAAGAATGCAGCCTGGCATTGTCTTATCCCAAATGAGGGGCTTGAGTTGCTTCCACACTAACAGCTTTTCTACTGAAATACTTTTAATTTTGTGTCTAAAGAATTATGAAACCTTGAGAACTTAAGCAAGAGCACTTCAGGAGGCTGAAAAAAGATGGTGAGAACTAGGCAGTTTGTGGACAAAAGATTGAAAAAGGAAGTAAGGTGAAAAAAGGAAAAGCCCAGATCCAGTTAAACACCATCCAGCTAAAGAAAGTGCAGTTATCCCAATCCTCATACTGGGGGCTAGCCAATAACAAGAACTCTGTTCACCAAGATTTACTGAGCAGAAAACACTAGCCTAGAAACAGCAAAGGCAGCAAAGCATCCCAGATGTGCACTGTGCAGGCTACAGTCTTTCACAGGAGACATTTCAGTGAACACTGTCAGTTACGTTAGGCAGCTAAGCGCTTCCTTACCCTCTAACTAAGTGTAACAAATGTAGTTTTTAGAATCTTAAAGATTTTAGCAGCCTTGTATCAAGCCTGAAGCACACATTTATGGGGACAAATAATAAAACAAAACCACAGATAGTTATTAAAAATGTCCTTCTTTGATAGAGATTGCTCCTTCAAACTTCTCACCCTGACAGGGAAACCAACTACACTTCTTGATAAATAAAGCATTACAGAGGAAGTCTGGGAAAGCATTGCATGAGTTCCAAACCTTTATAAGGCAAAACAGTTAATCCCTTGTGTATTTCACATCAGCTGTTCTGATGCTATATTTACTCATTTAAACACTTTATAAGTTTTTCTATGGATAAAACATTCTCTAATCACTTGTTTCAGCTCATTCTTTTTTCAGCCTCAGACATAAGATGGACAACAAACCTGACAAGCCAAATACAAATGTATTAATACATTTGTCAAGCATTTTCAGTATTTCTACTCTGACCTGAATAATTCTGGATTTTATTGCCAACTTTATGAACTTCTTTATAACGTTCAACTAAAGAATAAGCCTTATCCTGAAGTCCTAAATCCCTTATCATCATCTTGGGCACATGTAATAGAAAACTGTAGCTACAGAGAAACAAAGTTACCGAGCTTGGACACAATCCACAGTGCCTTTGTAGCCATCTATGTAGGTATTGCTTAGAATCCCATCTCCAACAGCTCTAGCAATAAACTGCCCCACCAGCTGTAACAAAACACAAAGGAATTTTAATTAGAACTACTTTGAAATTCAAGATTTAAGTAGACAATTACAATGTGCTTGGTTTTTGGATTTTATTGAAATGCGTGATCTCAAAGTCAAAACACAGCCTGGGAAATTGGTAGGGGATTACAGACAGCAAGTCAATAAAATTTTCAAAATAGAGTGTATTTCAGTTTACTCAATTTTAACAGCAAAAAAAAAAAAAAAGCTTCTGGGTTCTAGCATAGGACTTTACAAATATACCTGTGGTGCCCTGGGAGAATCCAACACCAATTCAGGTAGGTCTTTAAGCAGTCTATCAAAGGATTTTTCCACATCAGTTTTGCTTACTACTGTCCCACAGAGGTCAGAGATAAGCTTAGATGTCATTTCCCTGTGACTAGCCTTCCCTTCCAATGCCAAGGAAACAGCCAGCACTGGTACACTGTATTTCATTTCACCAAGGTTTAAATTCTTCAGCATCTCCTACATTAAGATTTGAAAAACAACAGAACAAGGTTTCATTATTTTTGTAACAAAAAATACATGGTATAATTATATTACAAATGTATAATTATACACTTATATTTACATATATGCATCTGCTTATGTTATTGCTGTAACTGCTTAAATATTAGCATATTTCTTGACAACATCTCTATACACTCATTTATAGGTAGCAGTTGGATTCCCTTATGTGCTATAGGCTTGCCCCCTAAAATAAAGATGTAAAAAGCAATGTGACATACCGAAACCTCATTAGTATCTCCATGTTCAAAATATTCCTGTATGATGGGTGTTAAAGTTTTTTCAAAAGCTCTTTCATCCAGTGGTAAAACTACTGTTTCGTAGACACAGTTCTCCTATTTAAAAGGCAACAAAAGCATATACCCTTTTGTAAATGGTACTGTCTTCTCTTGCATCTCATACAGTGTTAAGAGCACTAACATGTATTTATGAAATCCTTAATGCTTTAGTCCTGGTAGTCAGAAAATATCAGACTCTGTCTATCACTAAAGTACAGAGAATGCTGGCTAAACGTCAAGTGACTTGACATTTTAATTTACTGTTGGCTGATTTGCCCGCAAGGATGAATTTACTGTTGAATGATGGTAAACACTCCAAATTCTGTTTGTAGGATCCTAGTGACACCACATGAATAGATATCAAGTACCTACTGGCTATTTCTGAAGGGAGAGCAACAAAAACACCTGTCCCAGCCAACCCATTCACTGGGCCACAGCACAAGATTTAATTTTCAGTGCCTTCACCTGCAAGCTGCACTTCAGTCCCTGACAGCAAGTCTGCCTGTTCTCTCTCCCATAAAGACTGCGTGATCAGACAGGGAAAAGCACATACAAAGAATTTGCAGAATATCTGTGAGGAAAGACATCCCCCTAAGGGGAATAACAATCCCACAGCAACTGCCTCCTATATAACCTGGTCCTGCAGAGTTCTGCCCTGCTGTAATTCTGTACGCTGTTCCTCACAGACTACACAAGCAACATTCAGAGCAACACCACCATTCATAGAAATCTGAACAAAGAAGTTTTCCAACTAATGCTTAATGGAAAGAAGCACTCCATGATCAGTCAATACAACAGAAGTCCAAAAGCCTATCCTACCATCAACTGGCCTCCATTCACAACCTTAGGGAAACGAAGGACACAAATTCCACAGAATACTCTTTTATTATGTGCTCATAAGCCTCATTTCTAATAGTCAATTATTAGTAATGTAAATGTTAATATAAGGTCTTGAATTGCAGGGAAAAAAATTGATACTGAAATAAGGATCTGATATTTCCACATACCATGCTGTCAGCAGCTGTGGCTACAGAAAACTGCTGCTGCTCTAATGACACCATTGCTCTGCTTATGTTCTACAAAACTGTTGTAGGGATCTCAGAAACTTCAGTCATTTGTGTTTGTAATCAGTGTTTTCTTTCCTCAACAACTTAGTGTTATAAAGCACCCTTTGCCCACTGAGCTTTGTCTTCCCCGATAATACAGTTGTATGATAGCATCTTTTACAACACATTCTAAGTAAATACATGCAAACAAAATATCGAGGCTATCAACTTTGCACTGGTTTGAAGTGTTTGTATCAAGTAGACTCAAAACATTCAAAAGGCTGGGAATACAGGGAAGATAAAATACTACAAAAGGACACCGTCCTCCCTATTGAACTCCCAAGCTGATAAAGTCTGTACTGCAATTTTAACACTGTGCCTGTCTGTAATACAGAGCAGCACTGCAACAACCACGTCCATGCAAAACAGCAGTGAGAAATGCTTCTGGGATAAGGGTGCTGCCCATAAGCATAACACGAATTGAAATCAAAAAAGGAAATAAAAAACAAGACTGCAAACAAATTATTTGCTTACCTGGTCATCATCATAATTAGGATCCTTAATATCTACTTCTTCTACATCATACACTTGACCAGGTGTTCCCCAAACTCCTTTACCACCTGCTCCACCTGGCAAAATATGGGACAGTAAACAAGGACCACCAGTTTAAAAAGAAATCCTCTGAATTCAAGCCAACACTATTTCACTTAAGAGTGACGTACCACTGCTTGTGCTCACCTCCTGATTAACTACGTATGCTGAAAAGGGTTATTTTTGTATGACCTGTTCCCATTTCAGCAACTAGCTTTGTCATCACTATCCAGTAAGACAGGAGAAACAGCATGAAACTACTCAAGAACTGCTGAATGTTCAGGCTGTACTTTCAAATATAACCATGCTTTAAATTTCCATTAATAAGAGTCCTACAAACTAGCAACAGTTCAAATTTGTGTGTTAAATTTGCTACTTAAAGACTGAAGTTAACTGAGATGTATATAAAATTTTCTGATAACAATACCACCCACTACTAGCTCCTATTGCCACCTGCTATCTACCAAAGAAGCAGACTGTGGTTTATTAAAAGGATTCTCAGTGGGAAGAAAACGATGTTCTGGACAAACTCTTAATTGTGCTTCCTCTTCATTAAGTTACACCCACCTTTCTTTGGCAGACCTCTTCCCTTTCCAGACCGGGATCGCCTGTCCAAGATTTTCCCCTTTGGGCTTGTTGGTACAACTCCAACCTTCAGTGTCTCTCCATTGTCACTAACAGAGTCTCCTCTCCCAGAATCTCTAGAAGAATTTTTCCTCAACCTTCTCTTTGCTTTAGCATTTATTTTGGCTTCAGTAATTGAAGTTGCAGGAATCCAATTTCCATTGATTTCAGTCTTTCGTTCCTCAGACCCACCATTTTCTTCATCACCAGAAAATGGAGCATCACTTAGATTCTCCAATTCTTAAGAAATGAAACAGGAAAAAAGGAAACTAGAGTTTTAAACAGTTTTGTGTTAGAGTACAAAAATACACCGCATTATTCACAAAGGATTACAACAGCTCTAAAGCAAATGATGTTTTTAAAATGTATCAACACATCACAGTAATAAGGCGTTCCTTATTCCTCTGCATGAACCACCCACAGTCTAAACAGAGCATAAGTCAAGAGTTAGAAAGCAAATGAATAAACCATTTAAACAGGTAAACCACAGAAAACCCCACCCTTGTTAAACAAAAACTATCAGTACTCCAAGTTCTCACTTCCCCCATTCAGCTCTAGATTTAGAGACAAACAAAACTGCCAATACAGTAAATTTGCTAAGAACTCACTAATGTTAACAAACTACCCATCAAAGTGAAATTAATTTCCTTAATCATCAACAAACATTCCCTTCATTCAAGAAATCTCAAACTAGCTGGAAAGTAATGATTTACACTTACAAGAATACAAAAACACACCTACTTTTATTTTTTGTTTTTAAAGTAATGGGAAAAAAATGCCACAATACAAACCCTATGGAGTTTGATAACAAAGCCTCACAGGCTAAATAAATTATTTTGAAACACTGATCTCTCTCCTTCTGTATGGACTGCCCCTCACTGTGGCTTCTGTCAAGCACGTTTCTCAAATGCTCAAGGTTTGTTCCCCAGCACAATCACATACAATATGTAACTAGCTTTGTTTCACACCCAACAACAAAAAAAAGCTCGCTCACCACTTAAAAATCTGGAAATGTCTCGGAGCACTGAGATGAGCTCTAATTTCACTGTTTTGGGACGTCAATGCACAGTCAGAATTTGTATCTAATGTCTTATTTTACGCGGTATTATGCAATAAGAATGTCCCTCATCTGAGCTGTACAGTCCAGCAGAATGTCTCATTGAGAGCATTATGAGGAAAAGCCTTTGTAAGTTCTTCCCCTTAACCCAACATGACAAAAAATAAAGCACCTGCAAACCTATTTACATTCCAGTTAGCACACTGGGAGTTCTTAACAGATTGGAAAACACACAGGCAAAGGGAACAGCCTCATCTCTCCGTTACAATGATCTTCTTTTATTCAAGAGTCTCAAAGATACAACCTAAAGCCCCATGAAGTGCAGTGATGAGGCACGGAAAAGAAGCTGCTTTTCCAGCTGTGCCAAGCCTGCTTTACAGAAAGGTTCACTGCCATAAATCCATAACATAGAAGATAAATTTAAATTTGTATTTCAACTTAGCTCAAGGTGTTACTTCGCCACTCAACATATTCTAATTAGCAACATTTATTTGGCAATATTTCTCAGAACTACTTACTCAATTCAAAACAGATTCAGGAAAAATTGTTTTAAAAGAGAAGTGCACTAATGAAACATTTCCAATCTGCAAGTATTTACCTGTATCAAAGAGGATACTACACGACAAGAAGAGAGTTTGATGTCACTGCCTCCTTTGTGATCAAAGAAGTAACTCTGATATTAGTGTTCCCAGATGTGAATGCTAAGCTGAGCAATAATGCAGCCACTCCAGTCTCAGCTTCATCTTTCCACTCATTACTCCCACAAAATCTTTCCTTTTATGCTTGCAGCAAGCTCTCAAACAAAAGCACACACCAGGAAAAGGTTCCCCACAATGAGCTTTCCCAGTTTGTCTAACATTTTAATGAAACAATGAGAGATTTGCATAAAGCCAGCAGAGGGAGGAAAAAACAGCAAAACTAAACAGAACAGGTTTCCTTCCTCTCATTCCCCAGAGAGACCCCATCAGCATGACCAGCTCATCAGAGACAAGTGAATTTAAGTTCTTCTTCAGGTCCACTCTCCCATGAAGTTCTCCAATTTACACTTGCAATCCAGCTGTCTAGGAGCTACAGCCCTCAGTGACTGCTTTTTTCTCAGTCTCCAAAGAAAATGGCTGACAAATACACAGGTCAGTTCTGAATCTGATGACTAGGGATAAAAGAAGAGGCTACACTCCAAACTGCTTACACGTCTGATCTCCGGTTCAAGCCTAAAGGAAATCCTCCACAGAAGACATCCAACCTGCCAAACTTCATATTTCGTACTGCATTAACAAACTACTTTTTCATATAATACTATCACTTCTAGCTACAACAGCATTCTCCTTAATACTACAGCCAACTGACACTCCACTATCAGTTACCTACTTAAGCAGAAAAAAATAGGTTGAACTGATACACCATTTTTCAACACTTTTCTAGAATAAAATTATTTTATAAAGAGCACATATAAAATGATACAGACCTTCAGCTTCTCATTTTTACATCGTAGAACATATACACATGTAAGTATTATACAGTGTTGTATAAGCTTTCAAACTTTGCTTACTACATACTAAACACGTACCCAAATTTACCATATCACCCAGCTATTAAGCCCAAAAGAGACGCTTCAGATCTGTGCTTTTGTGGTGCTACCTTAATTAACAAAGCATTCAGCAAGTACTTAACTACACAAATTTCATTTGACCAAATTAGGTCAATTCAGACTCCCCAAGTTTCCCACCTCTTATCCACATATAATTCTAAAATGCTGAGATGCAATGCATCGCCTACATTAAAAATGCTCTGGCTTCAAAAAAGTTGCCACTTCAACTGCTTCTTAACACACATGGCTTAACATGCATATGACTTGTTTTTGAAAAACATTAAAACCTACAGAAGCTGTCGTATAAAAAGGTCAGTGTGGATCACCATGATCTTTGGAAGACACAGAAAACAACATAAAACTGTTAACTTATCTAAACATGGTAAGATGATGTAGGCAGAACAGTCCATCTCAGGACAATCTCTAACACATCTGGTAAATTCTTCTCATGCCAGCCCACTTCTAGTCCAGCCTTTTTATTACTTGTTTCCTCTGATTTTAAACTATACAACCACATAATAGCAAAATCTGTACCTCTCAATTACTCGAGTTTATTTTTCATACCTGCATTAATGGAAATCAGATGGTAAGAAAAGTCCAAAACCACTACTATTTAGTAAGTTAAAGAAATGTTAATTTCATAGTTTTAACAAATTTTGGAATAAATGTAATCTAGCAGGATACTATGATATATAATAGCATGATTCAAAAAATTCTTGAAGATTTTTTTTAAAACAATTTTTCTACAGAGAACACTTCATGTCAGCTAAGCAATTTTAGGTAAATACTAAATATATTACTTACCTGTTGGGACAATATAAATCTGCTCCTTTTCTACTTCCATTGCTGCTTAACAGAACTGAGTGTGAAATGTAAACTCTTAAAAGTTTTCCTCCAAGACCTAAACAGAAAAGAACTCAAGGAAAGAAAAACACTGCACCAAATCATAAGGAGGTAAAAAGCTGCAACAGCTTCACTCACAAAATACAATGCAAAAATGGGGGGGATAATTTATAATTAGCTATCAGTAATCACTGAAAAGTTTCTGGGAAGATAAACAGTGCAAAATGAGACAGCACCACCCTCTTAACACATCTATGCCTTTAAGTCAGCACTATCAATTCTGTTTATGAAGTAGGCACGAGGATCAAAACCGTTATTTTAAGGGGAAAAGCCCTCTGTACAGTTTTAGCTGATAAAAGCCACTTCTATCAAATTAGACTGTCCTATTCCGCAAAGTGGCTATCTGTGCGAGCACACAATATCAATGGTATAATTGCACCCACAAGAGTAATGTTCTTCAGGTGACCTATAGTGATAAAATGGCACTAGTTTATCAAGTTCAAACCAGCACTCATAAAACAAGCTGTTTTGCGTTCTTCCCCTTAAGGACAGTCGGTACGCTCTTCTCTGTGTGTACGCACAGCTGTCAGGTTTTCACATCTGTGCTTCTGCACCCTTTAAGCACTCCTTACAACCACTGTTGAATCAGCAAGAGATGAAGTTGAAGACATCTCTTTTTCTGTTACTTTGTCTTCCTAGCAGCTGCTATTGTACAAACCATCCCATGTCACTGTGAAAGAAATGGCATCATCCATCTTTCCTTTAGGTACACAAAAGAACTCCCTATACACTTTTTCACCTGTAAAATTTTCACACAGCCCTTTGTAGTCCTGTGAATATTAGCAGTATTTGTGTCTGCCCCATAACAATTCAGCATCTCTTTTCTTCCCTTTCTCATCCTTTGCTGCCCTGAAAAAAGCTTACTGTTGAGGGGCAAGATTGTGACACCAAACAACTGCACTCCCTTCCCCTTTTCTGTTCTTTCCTTATTTCCCCCTCTCATGCCCACTTGCCTAACACAGACCTATTAACTGTAAATGATTCATCACAGACCACTGGCAATAAACTCCCATTTAGGGTACTGTATCAAGCTGTCCTGATCTTGTATTTCCTAATACCAGCCAAAACAGTTAACAGTTTTGTGTTACAAGAAATCCTCCAAACCCCACAATTTTTTATAAGAATGGGTCTTTTTTTCGGTTACCTCAATCAGTCATTCAGGAGCTTCTCAAGGGATCTCAGTCACTGTTGGTTGATTCTTTTTTTTATGGCTCTTAATTTAATCTGTGCAAACTATCTTGCAAGAAGAGTTTTATTCTTCCTAGTGGAATGTTCCATCAGTTGTCCACCTCTTTGAAAAAGAAGACAAAGAACAAACTCTGTATTATGTAGTGATCACAACTTACACCACTTGTAATCAGTCCTAAATTTCAAGCAGAGAAATACTTCTTCCATGGAGGATCCTAGCAGAAATTCTCCAACTATGGCAGCATAACAACACAACTTTCATGTGCTGTCTTGTCCAGATTCAGCAACCTGATTTGTTTGTAACGAGGACGATGGAATAACTGAGAATTACAATTCAGTGTTATGCTGATCAGGAGACATTCTCTCAATTTAGCAGTGTGCCCTCTCATTAATGTAAGCCAACGTGTCTGCTGCTATTTATCATTACATTAAAAAAAGTTTATATTTTACAGAGATGTACTAGACTACACAACCAATCAACTATGAATACAACTTTTAAGCTTGCATTAAAAACATCTGAATAAAAGTAACCCAAACATAATACATAAGATACCCAAGACAATATAGAAACAAAATAGACTGAAGTATATTTTAAGCATCTGCAAAATGAGAGTGCCACAAGAGATCTTTAGCAGTCATACAAATAGTACTTTTAAAATAGTTCAGTAGACGGGAGTATTTCCTAAACCACTGGTAACCATCAACAAAATATGGTCAGCTCTCTGCACTCACCACCACCCCATTTTACCTAAATTGGCAGTTCTACGTCCACGAGTTACATAGTGGCAAAATAACATATAGGAACAACACGTACCACAGAAGAACGCTTCCAAAACTTATCAAGATCCTCCACCTACATAACTCTGCGGAACTTCCAGAAAGCTTACACAAATTTTCTCTTCCCCGTTAACTTTAAGCACCCCCCATCCACCTATCATCCAGGCTCGAGAGACCTGCAAACGCTGCTGTTGTGCAGCCACACCCAAGAATCAGGTAAGACTCAACTACCCCCATTCAGCCCATGCCGCTGGGAGGAACCAATGGAGGAGCGACTGTGGCCCTGCAGAAAAGCCTTGAATGAGGGCCGAGGCCCGGAGGGAACAGGAGCAGCAGTGGGCCCCGCCGCCACATATGAAGCGGTGGCACACGCCTGGAAGGCGCTGACCAGGCCCAGGAGTAGCCCCTGCCTCACGGGACGTGTCCACAGTAACCGCCGAAGCAGCGACGCGAGGCCGGGTGCGTCAGTGGCGGGAAACGGCTCCTCACGGCATCGAAAGGCCCCTCATCGCCCGCCCCATTCCCGGCGCGGCCTGATGGTCCCTCACGCACCGGCAGCACCGCCCGCCGTGCCCGCAGGCAGTAGGAAGTCGAAGCCCCGAGCGCTCTTCCGCAGGCACCCGCTCCACGGGCCGCCGCGCGCCAGACCGTTACCAGGCGCTCCGCTCGCGCCACAGTTACTGTACTGCCCCGCCCCCCACGCGGCGACGCGCGCGCGTGCGCCCCTGCCGACTTGTTTTTGTTTTCTTCCCCCCTCCCCGCCCCAGCGACACGGCCGCCGACAGCGCTGCTTATTGGCCGGCTGCCGCCCTCCACCGCAGCCAATCGGCAGGCGTAGGCGCTGTGGGTGGAGCCAGCCCTCAGGAAGAGGAAAAGGGAGACGGAGAGGGAGGGCGAAAGCAATACGAGGGGTTGGGGATGGGGGGAGCGGCCAGCCTGCCTTCAGGAGGGAAGCGGGGGCAGTCATGTCCGTGCAAAACAGCCGGCCCCGCTGCCCACAACCAACGGTGCTCGCTCGTGGGGCTGCGAAGGGAAACGCTTCGGTGCGTGAGGGAGCCCGAGAGGCTCCTCCGTGCAGCTGCCCCGTGCCCCTTCCTGCCCCCGCCCCGACCCACAATCTCTGGCCTGCTGGCTAACGCGAAGGGGGTTTGAACGCCTGTGCAGACGAAGCCTTGGGACCTACTGCACACACACGACATCCGCGGCTTCTACTTCCCTGTCGAACACAGACCGGACTACTCGGAAAAGCGCAGCAGGCTGTCGTGTCCCGAATCCTCAGCATTTAAAGGGTCATGGCATCAGTCAGCAGCAGCTCTGACATGTTACGGCTGGGTTTGACACGTCACACACCACCACGTGGGACAATCGGTGGCCCCCACACACTGTGCAAGGAGGAAGATGGGTGCTGGCAGCTCGAGAGAGACGTGTCACGGCTGAGGAGAGCCCGGTGTGCCCCGGGGGAACTGGGACGACCGTGTCTGGCTCCTCTTCAACAGAGCATCATCCCCCTCATTGAATAACAACAATTGTTTACACTGGGAAAGACCTTTAACATCAGAGTCCAACCATAGAATCATACAAAGATTTAGGTTAGAAGGGTCTTTAGACCCCATCTAGTTCCAATCCCCCTCCACCACCTTATCACAAATCCATTTCTGAAGCAAAACCAGGGAAGCATAATGTGGTGTTCTTGGTTAATGTGGGATTTAAGACCTTTAGCTCCCTCCTCACAGACCCTCTCTAGTCAGCAAGGGGTGTTACAGGACTGGGAAGCACCACACCTGCCCCACAGCTGGCTGACAGGATTCCTACTGTTCAGCACAAGGTGCTGCAGCCACTACTGTTGAAACTCTTCAACACAGTGTTGCTCTGAGACCATTTTCTCAAGGGCAGATTTGATGGAGCTTTGGGCAACCTGGTCTGGTGTCCCTGCCAAGGCAGTAGGGCTGGCCCTAGATAATCTTCAAGGCCCCATCCAACTTATACCATGCTGTGATTCTATAACTGACAGCTAAACCCTGCATATCCATTCACAGCCTTCCAGACTTTCTACCTTATTTTAGTTTACATTTGCCTTGTTTATTCTATAAGCTGGGCCTGACTCCAGACACCTAATTAGCCATGATAGTTTCCTTCCATTGTCGTGTGTTTTGCCTCTATTCACAAGTCCTCCTGAAAATTCAGCTAACCCTTTGTTTTCTGTGTAATTTGTTACTCCGGAGAGCTCAATCAGTAGCAGTTCAGCGCTAGGAGGGAAGAAAACAAGGAATCTCTTCTGCTTTACAGATTTTGGACTGCAGGGTCTTTCAGCTGCCAGCAAAAGAATCTTTTGCAGTACATTTACATACTTTTCAAATATATTTCTACTCCAGTGTACTTTTGACCAAACTAAGAGCCAAACATTCCTCGTGTAAGAGCCTTTGACTGCATTTACTGGCCCAGCACTGCATGAATCATCAAAAGTAGGTTTAAGAATTAAAACAACAGTGATCTATCAAAAGAATGTGCAGCACAACTCCTGTCTTTTTAATGATAAATACATTATATAATGGTAAAGGTTGGAGGGACTGGACCTCTGAAGATCATCTAGTCCAACCCCCAAAGTACCTCTAGTACTTCCCCTCATCAGATAAATGACAGAAAGAACATCTTTCTTGCTCATGGAGACACTAACTTGCAGCTATTTTCAAGTAATAGCAGTTCACCCCACTCACGAAATGTGTTTTTCACATGCAACCTAAAAGCAGCCTCTAAAGATGTTGTTACTTCTCCATCACACAAAATCCTTTCACGTTTGCACTTTGCACCTCTGCTGCCGAGCATGTCCCAATCAAACCACTACAGTCATCACCAGGGTCTGGAAAATAAATCCCAGCAATTAACACAGATCATGGAATTCACCTTCCCCTGCAAGGCAAAACTGGGGCTTTAAAGGGATTTTTCAGTGAAGAGGAAAAAGATAGCACAGAAACTGAAAAAGTAACCAGAATTGGCCCAAAAGTAGATGCCACAAAATACCACTTCACTTCATCGTGCCAGTTACAGATTCTAAAGCACTATGGAAAACTTTAAGAGGGCTTTCTGGTAAAATTTAGATCTGGATCACTTCTGAGATGCCCAAAAATGGGACAGGAGTCAAAAAACGATGAAACCCCCAGAACCATCCCGCAAACCTCCAGGCAAGAACATGGTGTGGGTTTGCTTTCTTCTGCTGAACGTCTCTATTTCCACCTGGGAATCTCTTCTAGATTTGACCGCCTATACTGGCTGATTTATAAACCTGTGACCTGAAAAGGGGCTGATGTGCATCAAACACTGAAAGATAATTATTTTTCCATTGCATCAACTAGTCTGCAAAAAGCTATCGCCTTTTTGCCTTTCTAACCTTAAAACCGCCTGCAATACTTCAAAGACAGCGGATCACATGCTCATCTCTTGGCTGTAGAGCCCTGCTCCCTCCCCCAGCCGTGCTAACAGCAAACACACCACCGACATCCCCCTAAGCCCAGTAGAGAACAATTGCTCCGCCCACAGAAAGGAAAATAACATTAAAAAAACCCCAAACCAAACAACCCTCTTTTGACCGTTTTTGGACAATTTGCAGCTCAAGGCACTTGAGCTTCAAGTAGGGGGCTGCGCAGCAGCTCCACGCCCGCTCCTTATCACCCGTACGGCGGGGTTACCTGCACCCGGCAGCCCCCCACACCCCGCTGCGGCCACCCGGCCCCGCTCCGGCCCCTCCTGCGTTTCCACCCCCAACCCCACCGGTCACCTGGAGCGAACCGAACTGCTCGCACGGAGGCAGCGGGTTCCTCTCGAGCTTCCTCCCTCCCTTCGAGCCTGCTCGCTTGTTTTCAAAGTCTTCCCCTCCCTTCCCGCACGCTGGCCAAGCCCTCCCGTAACACCCAGGGGAGGGATCCATTGGCTGGAGTTCCCCAAAACGAGTGGAACGGCCCTTCCCCCGCATCCGAGGGCTGGGATACGACAGACCCGCGCGACCCCCTCGCTGCCCGGGGCATCCTGCTGCTAGCCTTTGCTTTTCTTCGGGGTTTATATTATGGGAGCTCAGGCTGGGGTGACTCGCATGGGTTATCCAACCTCCGGCATCACAGCGGAGCGGAATCACGTTAGACATCACAGAGCGTTTTCACTGCGGTCCCCACGGTGGATTTTTCAAAGTATTACTTTTCTGTTTTCAATATTTTTGATAGGCAGCATCTGTGCTCCTGACACCTCAGTAGTGCTGTTTGATTACAACCGAGTCTGTTACTGTGTCACTTGGAACACAAACTTCCACACATAATGCAGGCAGCAAAAATGTACCAGATCTGTTAAATCAATCTGCTCCCTTCACTTCCCAGTCTCTTGGCCTTCTGGTTTTGTTTTTTCTTCCTTCAGCTTACTTTTATTTTTGCATCTTCTGCAAAGGTGCTTTCATTTTATGAGGCACGGTGATCCCATCTTTCATGAGGCAGCATCAGCCCCTGGTTGAAAGGATACTAAACCACACTGTTGTAATGCTCAGTAATTACAGTTGCTTTTGAACATCTTCCCACAGCTCCATGGGTGAGCTGTGAGCAGCCTGTGCTGCAGACCCACTTGCCCAGTGCCTGTCCAGGCTGGGCACCTTTGGGAGGTGGAGAGCCACTCATCAATGGGCTCATGCTTGGCTGAGTGTGGAAACTGAAGTGTCACCTGCTACAAAGGCTTTGGATAAACACTTTCCCAAGCCACATCTCTCCCATCTCCCTCGTGGCTTTCCAGGACTGGCCCCTCACACTGCACAAAGTGCCTTCTCTCGTCACATTTCTGACTACAACCTCCTGGCAGAAGAGTTAGAACTGGGTTTGCTCTGTAAAACTGTTCCGGGCACGTCTCCTCTGTGCTGCAGTTGTCATCTGTTCATTCTTGCCTTAACAAAACGTAATCACGCATCTGAAAAGACGCTTTAACTGGGAAGGGCTGAACTTGTGAAATGGGCAGAAAAATGGGAGTACTTGATTTAAGAGCTCCAGACAGTGAGTTCATTTAAACGCTAACAACCAGAAACGTGAAAAACTGCCTTTGCCTCAGAGTAGTTGTCCTTTTTTACTGGTTTACTGTGGGAGAAAATCTTATGAAGCCATTTATTAGAACAAGGTGTGCTATTGCCTTGTAATTATTATTTGACGAGTCAAGGTCCTGTGATTAATAAAATCATGTGCCTGCTTTTTGTGTGTGTGAAATCACATGCTCCATATTTATATTGACAGAGAGTTGCAGAATATTTACCTTTGTGCATAGGACTGGCAGGAACTTCTGTGCTGCTGGTCATGTGATATAATCCTTCTCATAACTTAACCAGGTTCTGACCCTTTTTTTACATGTCTGACTGCAGTAGGGAGGCTACTCCAGAACCACATTGTTGAATGGTTAGTAATGGTGTTGGAATCATCTGATGCCTCTTTTTGATAATTTATTCTGTACCAATACTGGCCCTTAGCACCATCATCATTTGCATCTCCCTTCCTGGGAGTATTTATCAGAGAATCATTAGGGATTGGAAGGGACCTCAAAAGATCATCTAGTCCAATCCCCCCGCCACAGCAGGATCACCTAGACCAAGTCACATAGGAACATATCCAGCAGGTCTTCAACATCTCCAGTGAAGGAGACTCCACAACCACACTGGGCAGCCTGTTCCAGTGCTCCGTCACCCTCACTGTGAAGAAGATTTATGCAGGGAAATCCTCTGGCTCTTGACATTCTCTCTGCAAAATTAAATGAGCCTCTCCTTGAGCACACTCCAGCCAGGCTGTGGCCTTTGTGGCGCCTTTCCTGTCACTTTCCAGGACAGTATTTCTTGCTTCATGTTTCTGCTGTGTTGGCAGGTCAGTTATTCAGTGAGTTAGTGTTAGCTGCCAGTTAGCTTGTAGGAAAAGGTTTGGTCATTTGTGCCTGTGACCACCGCTCTCTGCTGCTGACTATTGTTTTCTGTCTGGTATCTCAAGCCTCCCTTGAGGCCGCTTCGTATTTTCTGTCATCAGCAAATTCACCACTTCTCCACTAACACCAGTGCCAAGCTCATTTACAAGACCACTTTGCCAGATCTCCAAGAGTTATGTTTAATGCTCCCTGATAACTGCCCTCCAGCCTGACAGCTGTGTGCTGCTCTCACCACAGGTCTTTACAGGGTTTATACCTTGTGCTAAATCACTTATCCCTTTTCTTAAGAACTTTCCACATGGCACTATATGAAAAGTGCAATTTAAGTCCAGATAGGTGAGATCCACCACATTTCCCTCACTAAGCAAATGGCTTGCAGCTTGCCTTACCCAAGAAAGATAAATGGGGTTGATAAACCCATTTAATCTCATGCCATTAGCTTGCTCTCTTTTGCTAGCCTCTCCTTCACCATTTGTTCTGAAGCTTTCCATACACTATTAAACTGAAACCATCATGCCTGTTCTTGTCTAGATCAGTTCACTTCTTCCATGCAGGCTCACTGTGCTCCTGTCCCTGACTGAGGGACCTGTTAAAGGCATTGGGCCAGTTCTTCCAGAGCTCTGGCATGTGGATTAGCCCGTTCCTCTGCTTTCAGTGCAGGAAGGAGCCCCAAGATTTGCTTCTACCGTGGCTGTGAACATTTCCATACCCCCATCCCATCTGCAGCCACATGATTAACAACCTCAGTGAAAGTCAAAGTGAAGCATGAGTTTGGGTTTTGCCCATACCTGACACACGTTAACCTCTGCACCTCATAATCTTGCTTTTTCCTTCCCTGTTTTCTCCAGCTGTATGCACCCAGGAAAAGCATTTCCCCATTTTGAAAAATATTCTTTAAAAGGCAAAACTCCAACTCACTTTTGAAACATAGCTCCTATATTAAATCAGTCATTTTGCTTTTTAAAATGATTTCTTGTAATGATTGCTTGTTCTCAGTATAATTTCTGAGGTTGAAATTCATTCAGCTGCAGCCTGTCTAAAAGTTTTCCCCTTGCCTGGGTTTCATCCCCAGTGAAGTTATGCTTAATTAACTAGAGTTTTATCCCCAGTTTTGGAGCCTCATCCCAGTAAAGTTTAGACATGTAAATCCCCAAGCTTCTAAGGAAAGCTATGGATGGATTACTTACTTATTTAAATACACCCCTTGAAATTCTGAAGCTGTATCAGTCACTCCTGCCTTGGTCACAGGGGTATCCTTTTACATAGGGTACTACTTACCATTCAGAAACCTGAAGTATCTCAAGTCTCCCAGAAAATATTTGACCCAAGTGGATTTTCCTGATGTTTCTAGGGTAAAAATAAGCAACATAATGGATGAGCAGAAGATTAGCTGCTCATTTTAGAAATCTTTTTACCTTAAAAATGCAACTGTGCAGTCGACCTTCTGTGACAAACACAAGAAAGGTCTGTTATATCATCAGGGCCAGGAGACACAGCCAAGACCTTCTCTGGACCAGTGAGCTCCAAGGTTTACCTGCTCCTCCATCTTGTTTCACATCTGGTTTTTTCTGACTCTTGCTTTTCAGTGTCTCCTTCTGGCTTTCGTACCTCCCCAACACACTGTCCCGAAGTCCCAGCACTGAAGTCAGAGAAGTGTCAGTGCACAAGGGCTTGTCATTTTCAGCTTCAAGGCACAGAGGTTTGGCACCCAGTCGATCCTGCAGCACAGCTGGCTGAGACGGCCAAAGCGCATAACAGCTTAGAAATGTGTTTCTGATCTGGCAGGTGTCTGCATGTACATCAAGGCAGGCTCAGACCACCTGGTCTGGAAGGAGTTGGTGCTGCCTCACCTTCACTGTAGCCAGTGCTTGGCTAGTGGGAGACCAGCAGCCTGGCAGCAGCACTGATATAAGCAAAACTACCTCTGGTCATTACCCGTTCTTGCATAGTGCGTTCTAGGGCATCACGGTTGGAGAGGAGTCCCCTGTCAAGGATGGTCCTTGTAGTCTTCTTATGTGTGTAGGGCCAGTGGGCTGGAGGGAGCATGTGATGCTCAGCTCACGGCCACACTACACTATACCCTGCCTTCTGGCCCCCCAGTCACCAACTGCTGTGGTCTTGGCCACACTGAATTGCAGCCTTAGGCACAACAGGTCCCACAAGAGCCCCTAAGTGGCATGCATGGGGCTTACAGGGAAGGACCAGGGCTCCAGAATGGTGGATGCTGCTCCCAGCCAGAAACATCCCAAGCACTACCCAGACTCTGCTGATCCTCTGGGTGGGCTGAGCACTTCCTCCATCTCTGCACCCCCTGAGGAGCTAGCCTGGCACAGGAGAAGGCAAGGTGTGTCCTCACGTTGGGGCATGAGCCATGGAGTCAGCACTTCAGGGCCGAGTTCCCACCTCTGACGCTGACTTAGTGCATGACCTAAGGCGAGTCACTTAGCTGCTTTAGTTCGTTTCCTGACTCTGCTAAACGCTGGGGATAATAAGTAACTTTGTGTGAGTGCAACAAAGCTTTGAAATCTTTAGATGAAAAGGTGCTGTATAATTGCAAAGCATTTTTAATAATGCTAATCAGTCACTTCACTCTGCAGTCCCAGTCTGGAGCGCTGCGGCAGCCACTACGCACAGCGAGATTGGGCTGTGCTGAAGTGGAGCATTTACTTCAGTTTGTTTGAACCTGGGCTCAGCCCTCAGCCTGTCAGAAAGCCACAGAGCCAGAACAGTGCCCAGCCCTCGAAGGCAGGAGCTCTCTGGAAAGCTGGGGCATCTGGGGGAAGGGATTTGAGCAGCTGTGTTGACAACACAGACAATAGGGATCTGGTTCAAGCTGAGGGGGCTACGTGAAAGGCGGCACGAAACCGAAATTAGAGCAACGCTTCAGCGTCGGAACGAGAGGGAAGATCCCTTGCGCTGAAATGTTCCCAGTTCAGATGCAGCCGCAGCCGCAGCCACATCTCTCAGGAAGTGTGTGTCTGGCACCAGCTCCTCCTGCATCCCACAGAGAGCTTTGTACTTCTAAATGCTCTCTGCCAGGGGAGCAGGGACCTTCTGGGGCAGAGAGCTTGAGTGTGAACATTAATCCAGCTGATTGCAAAGGCAGCACTTTTGTGAAAGTGCAGCTAGAGAGAGATAGAGTTATCTTTGCAGAGCTGATCTGTAACCACAAAGCTACTTTTACTTGACACACTAACACAACAGTAGCTAGTGATGCCTTCCGCTCGCTGCAGTGCAGTGCCTCTGTTTTCAAAGAGGAGAGACTGTGCACTGTCTGCAACTCCTGTGATTTTATCAAAACTTATGCTTTGGGGAAGTTATCTAAGATCCTAGCTCCTTGAAACAAGAGCATTACACACACACACACACACATATATCTTTCATTTACAAACAAAGAATGTCCCTTAGCCCTCAAGGTTGTGGATGGAAGATCTGAAAACATGAAACCAGTGCAACATAAACGCTCCAAACTGGGAGGTGAATAAAGAGATCTTAAAGTTTGCGGGCTAATAATAATAATAAAAAAAGGTAAGAAAAGAAATAGTTGGCAAGCAACTTCTTCTTGGGAAACAGGGCAGGGCTTGGGCTGACTCCTGGCTTTTCGGAGCTTGGGGTTGCCTATATGCCTTTGAACTTTGCAGCCATTCATAAATCTTTACATAACAACAGAGCCACAACACACCAGAGCTCTAGAAATGCTGACATGAGGAAAGCAGTGGGAAAAGATTATTTTAGCAACCTAGGACAACTAACCTTGAAGCGTTACTTAAAGACAGAAGACCTGGAGCCTCACAGCCCATATACCCTTAGAAAGGAGCATCTTCTTTGCTCCAGGAACTCATTTAGCACTGTCGTAAACCTCTTGGAGGTAAAGGGGAATTAAAAAATGCCACAAGATCACAGAAGGCCATTGAAAGAGGCTGAATAGATGTCTTAGTCCCTTGCATTTCAGGGAAATTATTCTTCTTCGTTTAAGTGGGTGGTCTTTGCTGAAAGCCTCCAGGACCAAAAGTAGATGTGGGCTTCAAAAATCTTGTAAGTGCTGCTCTGCTTTATACTGTCTGCATCTTCAGGCGTGTTCACACAATCACAAGCAATCAAGATACCACAGTGGTGCTAGTTATCCTCCATGAGCTGACCCACACTAGCTGCCATGTGCACACCTCCCCTGCTCCTGGGCTGACATTCACTCAAGCAGACCACCTACAGGGTGGCTTAAGCAAATGTAATTCCCTTCCCACTTTGCCTGGCTGACAAGAAGTAATTCACAAAAGTGAGTTCATGCCACTCCTTGCCATGGCATGAACACGCTTTGAGTGCAAAGAGAACAAGCAGCTCCTAGGAGGAGCAAACCCAAACTGTATTTCTAACATTCCTTTAAGTTCAGGGTTTTTTCTCATTTCACTGGGCAGGCAGAGCTCAGCTTTTTCTCCCACTGCTAGGCATTGCTTGCATCTGATGCTGCTTTAAACAGGTACTTACCTTAAGGATCAAGTGGTGCTTGATTCTATCAGACTCTCACCACTGGTTTTTGGATTCCAAAGCAGTGATTTGGGAAGACATATGCATGCTGATAGCTGAACAGCAGCAGCTTGCAAATCAGCATCTGCCTTCTCTAGGAAGAGAAAGGCAGAGAAGCAGGTAACACACAACCTGTGAACGTGCAGTCACAGGGACATCGGCTTGCTGGTAGGAACTACCCAGGAGCACTGCCCTAACAGTTTAATTCTGACCTCTTGGGTCCATTTCATACACAGCTTAGCATCAGTCACACAAGGCACTGCCAGGTCTCTGTGTGCCTCAGTCAAAGCTGGGCTGCCTTCTGTGGCTGGTGCAGGGTAGGAACATCCAACAGCAAATCCCCACCCCAACTCACTAAAATACCCATTGCCTCCCACCCTCATCCCCAAGCAGGCTATTTTGTAAGAGAAATGGAAGTATCCCAGCTGCCTTGCTGAACTCTTGGCAGACCAATACCTAGCCCATATCCTGCCCAACCAAGTTAAATTTTCTTACTGCACTTAGATGGAAAAGACCTGGAATAGTCCAGCTGGAGTGGTGCTGATCCCCATTAGCATCAGGATAGATCTGGGCTGCTCTTCCTGTTGGTCTCAGTGTAGATGCTTTTTACTCAGCCAGATGTGCCATGAGCATGCACAATTAGGGTCTGTCTTGTCTCCAGAATCACCGAACATTAGGGATTGGAAGCATCTAGTCCAGTCCCCCTGCCAGGAACAGGAACATATCCAGATGGATTTTAAACATCTCCTGAAAAGGAGACTCCACAACCCCCCATAGGCAGCCCATTCCAGTGCTCGGTCACCCTCACTGTGAAGAAATTCCTTCTCATATTTATGTGGAACCTCCTATGTTCCAGCTTACACCCGTTGCCCCTTGTCCTATCATCAGATGACCCGTATAATGTCATCTACAGATGTTATACAGAGACCCTGTATAACTTGGGCACACACCAAAACAGCAGTGCTGGTGATTATAACTTTGGTGGAGTTGCCAGCCACTTCACTGCAAGGCAGCGCAAATCTTGCTCACACACATGCGCTGCCCACCAATGTGCCCACATCTTGGGAACTGAGACCTCTACAAAGCACTACTAGCACTGCTGTGAAACTGGTTTTAACACCCCTGCAGTGATACAAACAGGCAAATCTTTCCTAGTTCCCCACCACAGGTGTGCAAAACACAGTGTGGCTACACCCCCTGCGCTCAAGGTGAAAGTTTACTGCCAAGAACACGTTGCTATCTGCCAAAGATAAACTACCTGCAATGCAAACATGGTCCAGCTGGAGAAGAACCCGCAAACAAAACAGGCTCCCTGTGTCCTCCAAAGACACCGAGACCATGTTTAAGGAAGGTGGAACTAATATGTGTCCTCAAACAAGGCACAAGAACAAGGGGAGGATCGCTTATAAACAGGAACTTTTGTTTCTAAGGCACCAGGAAGAAATCAGGCTGCAAAAGCTGCCTCCCAACCCAGAGCTGTGCTGATATTTAATGTCTTACCTTGAGGAATATTGGCCAAGACTCTGCCTGGCAATTATTTAAACATTTAATAGGCTGGATTCAGCCTGCCCTATGCAGCTTTCTAACTCACAGAAGGCTTTGGACATGCCAACTCCTTCAGATCTGACCCAGTTAATTAAAACTTGATGTATGATGCTATTTCATTTTAAATGGAGCTACTTTGGGTAGCTGAGTGCTGCTCCCAAGAGATGGCCCTTTAACCAGGGTAAGCCCGATGTGAACTGAGAGAGCTCAGGAGCTTTAATCACCTCGCGTATCTGATCAGGCATCTTGCTCTGCAGTAGGCTGTTGCAACTGTGTGCAGATAAACACTAAGAAAACCCATTTGCAGTGTGAATGATGGATCCAGGTGGCTTCACCACACCCCTGCTGACTCCCAAGCCACTCAAATACCCATCAGAGCCCTCCTGAGCTTCATGTTGGCAATAAAAGGGGACAGCCAGGAAAGAAGAGATGGAAACTGCCTCTGCTTCTTTCACTTCAGCATCTGGGGAGCTGGGTTTCCATGGTGCTGTGAATATATTAGGTTAGTACAAGCAGTGTGTTTCATAAAGATTGGGGCCAGATTGCCAACACTGTAACACACCATAGCACTGCTGAATGCAAGCAAAGAGGAGGTGTGATGTGCCAGGGGAGCTGGAGGGGATTCCTGGCCACCAGGTCAGTAAGGCCATCCTGGGCTCTGCAAGCAGATGGCTATCCCTGTGCAAGGGAAAAGAAGACATTTTGTTTCACCACTTAGTTCCACTAAGACATTGTAGGGAGATTCCCTGGTCCTCGTCCAGTTGCCCTCTTCTCCACAGCAGGGAGAACTTCTCCTTCACAAACATATACCTCACACTCCCATGGCTTCACATTGCTGCGTTGCATCAGACAAGGCAAGCACATGAGGAGCACTCAACATATTGACACAGATAAAGGGAGACTGGTGGAGTCGGATGTAGGGAAGTAAGCAAAGGCAAACCTGTTCCTCGGGCTGCCCTCACTGCCACCTGCACAAACATGGCAAAGTCCCAGGCTGCATCAGTGCTGGAAAGCACCGAGGGGGCTGCTCTGTGCAACACCCGTGCATGCTGCAGCAAGCTGCTGACCAGCCTGGCCCTGCTTGTGTCAGGGCAGTGCGTCCACTGACTAAGCCCTACAGTAGCCTGATCCAGAGCAGGCAGCACCATGCTCACCTCTCCACACAACCCCCTGCATTGCCTTCCCATCAGCTTCCACTTTTGGACAGCCTTGATCTGGTCTCCTCTGCAGGTCAGGCAGGCTGGCTGAGTTACAGCCTGGCTGTTCAGGTGAGGTTGGTCACACTGTTGTGTCAAAAGGCCAAGCTGGTATTTATGTACAATCTTCACTTGAGGAGTTTTTCACACCTGAGTTCCTCATCCCACCAAGGAAACGTCACGTGACAAAATCTGGACAGGAAACTCATTACATTTTGAATGGCATGGTTTGGTTTTTTTAGTTACAGAGTGATGATGCCAGGCTAACACTTACAACATTGATTTGCCTGATTTTTAGAGCGAGACAGATTCATAGCTGTGATGAGGTGGTATCAAAATCACACATACGAAGCTTTCGGTACATGCAGAGCAGCAGAGCCAGAACCATTTGTGCTTAAAATACATTCTGTGTGCACCTCAGCTGCAAAACAGTCACTTAAGAAACACTAAAGCACTGATTTATTGAACTGACGAGTCAGAAAAGCTGACTCATAGTCTTTTTGCCCATGACCATTTCCCTGGCCATTCAGTGGGGCAGAGAGACCCATTTCCATCCACCAGTGGGTGGCTTGTGATTTGATGATGCCCTGCCTGCATATGGACTGGACATTGCCTCGTGTTTTCTACTGAGTGAATGCATCAAAGCTGAAGGTGAAGTTTCCCTCAGGTTTTATCATTTAATTCTTTAAATATTTAGTACAAGCATGTTTTTACATCACCCTGATTGAGTATTTCCTCTCAGGAGTTCCAGTTGCTGGTGACGGAAGCGAGCCAGAAAGAAGCCCAGGGAGTGGAAAAGGCCACTGTGGAGCTGGCAGGATACTGGAGAGAACAGTCCGCTGAAAATAATTAAAGTCAGTAGAGAAAGAGCACATGGGAAACAGGCTGAGCAGGCCAACAGGGGACTTGGACTGAGATGAGGTGGAGAAGGTGCTTGTTTGGGGCCAATTTTATATGGTGCTTCCAGAAGGCTGAGAAGACAACCTGGCTGGAGAGAGACAAAAGCCAGTGGGAACAGAGAGTTCACCTGGTTCATTTGGAATTGAAGCGAAAAGGGGAAGCCAGGACAGGAATGGGTAATGACAATTAATAATAATTACAGAGTGAACTGCTGAGATGTGTTCTTGTCAGCCTGCAGTCCCTCACAACTGCACAGCAGGAGCCACCCGCTAAGAATCCCAACTTCTAGAAATTATATTTAAAAGGAAACATTTTGGCCTCCTGCTTCCTCTTTATCCCCAAACTGTATTTTATCTATTTTGATTTTTAATAGATCCCCTGGGAAGCTAGAAGCATGTTGTTGCTGGGACAGTTGCCCATCAATATAGAAGCTTTATGATTCTCTTTATTAAAATCTTTCTTTTTAAGAAACACAAATTGAAACACTTTGCAATCAGTTACACAGATCAGTTAATACTGGTGACAGTTCCTACATAATTAAACAAGTACTAACAAATTCCAACTGTTTACAAGCCAAAACTTAAATTAACAAGATTATGTAAGCTCAATAAATAGTACATCTGGTCCAGTTCAAGTATAATTAAACAAATCACAGCCTTAATCCTCAGAGAATAGAAAAACCCTGACTATAACCAGCCTAACACTAATTTAGTGTTAAAGCCAATATTTCCTAATATTATGGGGCAAATGTTTCATTCTTTTATTTTTACTTCAAAGAAATTAAGTTGCAGATTGACATTAAAGACTATTTGAGATCAATGCAGATTCCACAAAGATGAAAAACAAAGTCTCTCTTAAAAAAGTGCAATCTTTGGTTGAGATGTGTTGAAATGGTTTGTATATATTAACAAAACTCCTTTTTAAATATCAGTATTTGTTTGGCTAGACCTGAGCCTGCTTTGTGCTATATACATACATATAGGTATTAATAAACAGCGTGGAGTATAGTGAGGATGAATTATGCCAACTAAAAAACCCGCCAAATTTTAAATATACTGAAACAAAAGAACCAACACGTTTTTACACAAGCTGAGAAAGGTAAGCATCAGCCTACAGTGGCATTCTTCCTCAGCTGAATAGGTAGTGGAGACAAGTTGAGGGGTTGAGTGCCTGTCAGCATTGCATGATGGCCTGTTGGAGAGGGAAGGAGATGATCTCTGAGTTCTCAAAGTGCATCAGGCTGAAAACTGACCACAGGGATCTTTAGGAGCTAGCTGAGACTTGGGTTTGCTTTTAACTGCTCTCAGATATTCAGTTTTAGGGGGAGAAAGAACCTTCTCAGAAAAGGAATTGCCTGTTTGCCCATACCCAGGACTTTGCAATTTGCTGTTGTGAGAGGAGAGCCTGAAGGGACAGGGTGTCCAAAGCACCTCTACAAGTGTCTGGGTCTGAACACAATCGTGGGGCTGGGCACTGCACCTGCATCACTCACCTGAGTCATCTACCTCCACAAGAGGAAACTACACAGGGCAGAGATGCTATCTGGAGCCTCCTTCTCAGTGGCAAGCAAGGGCCTGTACCTGTGACCTAAATATGATATCTGGAGCCAAGACAGTTCCTGGTGAGCCTCAGTCAAGACACCAGATTTTTGGAGCCCTGGATGGAGACTGAAGGATGCCAAGGGCCACTCTCTTGAGGAGGGATTATGTGTGTCTAATGTGACTGGCCAGGAAAAAAAGGAGGTTGAAGATACAAGCTGTAAATAATGGGAGTGAACTTGGTTCAGAAGCAGAGGAAGGAGAAAGCAGTTTGGATCATCTCCCATAAATGCAAAAATAAGCCCCTGGGTAAACATTCATTTGATTTATTCTGCTGCTGCCAGTCAAAAATCTCATGGTTACCTACTGCTTTCCCTGCCTGCCTGTATCCACCTGTCATCTGTTTTCAGAAAGTCTGATTTAAAGCCCTTTGGCCTGGGAAAGTCTTTGTTGTGGATTTGTGCCGTGCTTATAATAAAAGCAGTGGACCTGTAGCTTCTACTGCAATACAAATAAAGAATAATAACAGTGATACTTTTCTCATTTGAGGTTACCTGGGGATAAAGTTGCTAGAGGCTTATGACTTTGATATACAGTCAGCTATGTCTCATATCCAATTAAGCTTAACCACAGGGTCTAAGAAGATCCCATTAGGCCGGTGAAAGCCCTAGTTTGATAACAGGGTGAGCTTCAAAGATTTGATGCTCACATTTGTAGTGATTTCCTTCCCTTGTGCTCAGATTGTGCTGAAGGGCATGAAGAGAACTTCATATTCAGATGATGCATGACCAGCTTGAGAGCTGTGCTTCAGAAGACAATTGCACAATCTTTACTGCCATTTTCGTAATCTTACAGCTTGCAATACAAGCTCTTGTCCTCACAGCCCTGTGCTCAAATTTCACTGCAACGTGAAAAAACAAACAGTCAAGGAAAAACCCAGCCCTTGAAGGAAAAATACCTGGTTTGCAGTATTAGTAGTATTTTTTCCCATAGGGATAAACAAGCAAACAAACGAAGCTGTTTTAAATGACAAATGGACCCAAGTCTTAACATACTTCAAGTCTGGACAAAGAAGGGTTTAGGCTGTAATGCTTTTCATTTCCCCTTGTCTTTTGGGTAGGCCGTGTCTGAATCTGGGATGCAGAGAATCCCTCAACTTGTGAGAAGCAGGAATTCCAAATATGAAATCTAAACCTACCTCTGGTAAAAACGAGCAGAAAGTGCAGGCCATGAAATGGAACAGGGCTTCAGCCAACAATACCAGGCACCTCTGGCGTACACCGCCTGGCTCCTGGGTACTTCAGAGAACAGGCATGGCTGCTGGCATGAGACATAATAGCACAAACACACTGGTGGAAGCAGTTCTGGCAATTTAGCCACTCTGCAGGATTTTGTGACATCCATGTAACTCTTAGGGATGGCTAGAATCTTCTGGGAAAACTATTGCCTCTGCACAACATAAATATTACGAGTTGGGCAAAGACTGGAAATGTATCTACAAATCCCCATCTGTCTAGATTGTATCGGGCATCTCTAAAAGCATAACTCCAGGATCGATTCTGGCAGTGGTTCGCATACATATTCACTTTACCACACAAAGCCCTATTGAAATGAACCAGAAACTTGTACAGTGCATTTCAAAGGGACTTTGCAAAAATACTAAGCAACAACTGTGCAGAAACAATAGCTCCTAATAATGCCAGAGCTGCTGGTGCATCCTGTGTTCCCAGTGCAGCACTCTGGGAGCCATCAGTTGTTGTGCTCGCCTTAAAAAATTCAGGGAAATAAAATACAAAACAATATTACAAGTCTGGCATCTTTCCACAAAAACCAGGAAAATTCAACACGGCCAAGCTGAGGGAAAGCAAGCTTGAAAGGAAACAAGGAGATGCCAAAAGCAAGGATCACGAATAAAATGTCTAAAGGAGACATGGTCCGAACACGTGGCACTTTAAAAAGCCTCTCGTGAGAGTTTCAAGTCTGTAAAACTCTATGTTGGCACCCTTTAGAATTATCAAAAAGAAGAGTTTCAAAAACAGCGATACCTGGAGAACATCCTGATCACACCATGGAAAATGCTGTCAGCACGTGCGTTCGAATTGCTCTCGCTGTGCTGGATTCAGGCTATGAGGTCCCTGGGACAGACTGTGGCTCCCTCTGCATTCGTACAACGCAGTCAGTGTACAGTCAGCGCTTAACAGCGCAAACCCTTTGTCATCTCTCCAAGCTCTAGGACACATGGATGATGGGGTTTATATTATGCCATCTACTGACTAGATTTAGCACAATGGCTTCAGATGTCCTACACAAATCCTACTTCTCACTGGGGCAATGAGTGAAATTGGCTGAAGATATTTTAAGCAACATTAAAGCCTATTTATAGTCACAGCTCCTTTCCTTCCAGCGTCCACTGGAGGATGCTGAGTACTTCTAAATGCTCCGCCTGACCTGATGTGTCACATCAGAATTAAAACTTGAAGAATCCCTGAGAATTCTGATTTAATCTAGGAAACCACTCCCAGCACGCAGAGTGTGAGAAAGAATTGCTCCACTTCTTAGAGATATGCCAGCATTGCTTCACCGTGGGAAACAGTTTCAGGCATTTTGGTTTTAATGGCACTCTGGGCATAGATGCATGGAACATGCTTTTTATTTCCCCTCCTCTGTACAGTGCAAATCAACAGCTATATCATAGAAATAAAAAATATAAAGTATCATCATTCACTCATTAGAGCTCTTCCAAGTTCATCCACATCACAGTTTTTTCTTCGCAAAGTGAGGAACAATGCCAGCGTCGTCCTGAGGCAGATGGCTGCCTCCTTCCTTCATTTTCAGGCTCTCTTCTGCAAGCTGCGACAGATACTTCTGCAATCACATATTTTAAAAAGGCATCATTACCAAAACTGAAAATGTTCAAGACAGAATCACAGAACATTAGGGGTTGGAAGGGACCTCAAAAGATCATCTAGTCCAATCCCCCTGTCAGAGCAGGGTCACCTAGGCTCTGCGCCTTTACAGCGCTCTCACACTCTCCCAGCATCTCAAAAGGGAAGAAAGTGCATAGACAGAGGCACCACTTTGATGGAAACTTGAGCCAGGAAATACAGGCAGGTGAGCTACCTGAACACATGGAGAGTCAGAAGTTCAGTGATTTACTCTGTGCTACAAGGGCAACTGGTGACAGGACCAAAAGGACCATGATTCCCTCTCAGTCTGTGTAACTAGAGCTCACCTTTTCTCCTTGCAAACCCCTACTCCCATGCGCTGTAGGGCAGGGACTAACTCCACTGAGACAACTGAATTATTCCAGTATAAGACTGGTGTGTCAGAAAACAGATGCAGTTTCTAAATCACAAGTTAAAGCACATGTATTTTCAGCACATCCACTCCACAGATAGACCTTCTGCACAAGAACATTTGTTTTAAAGGAATAATCAAACTCAGTAGTAATTAACACAATGTGGCAGCCTGGCAAGAGTATTTTCATTTATTGTGCCTCTCTAAGATAAAGCCTTTCAGTGCTTTAAGGACTCATGATTTAAAAATACAGACACAGCCAGTGAGGCTTTCAGCCTTTCAACAGTGCTCTCGGTTGGCAGAGCTGCACAAAAAATGGATGGTGAACTGGTCTGGGTCTGAAAATGGTGCTCAAAGTATTTATTTAAGGTCAACCGACCTAGAAATGGATAGAAGGAAGCTTCTTCAGCAGCAGCTAAGGAAATTCCCTCATAATACTGAGAGATGTTCATGAGAACAGTTACGATGACTTGCTGTCTGAAGAGGACTCAGTAATGGTACCGAGCGGCCATACTTGTGACAAAATGACGACGGCATCCTTGTTACTCTGACTGTAGATTTGGCTGTGGAAATTACAGTGCTCTCCGTCTTGATCCCTGGGTACGAAATTCCACGTGGCAGAAAGCCAGAGTAAGGCTCGGAGAAGTGATCCGTGCGCCATGAATGGCAATAAATCGCTAACGCCTGCCGTCGGGTGAGATAAGCCATGCATTTCTGTTTCTTAGCGATTACCCACCACAATAAGGTGGAGGGTTATCCACCACCTTTAGCTGACGTTGCCAACTTTCATGAGTGTGACAAACACTGGTTCTGAAGTTCACAGACCAGGCATTCAGATTAATTTCTACCAAAACGACAGTCAGGGAAAAATTGTTTTCCCATTGAAATACAAGTTGTGATGAATACCGCACAGAGCCACCAGGAAACAGGATCGAGTGCTGTACTGAGTTGCCAAGGTAGCTTACACCAGATGAATCTGACAGCTTTTCTGTAGTAGTTGTGGGAGGGATGGCCAAATTATGAATATTTTGGACATGGAAAATAGAGTGGATCTGTAATTATACATTTATCCTGGGAAAAGAATTTATTAAGCTGAAGAGAATGGAAAAGTACAAAAAGCCTGCAAGGCTGACAAAGAAACAGTTCAATGTTTTTCAGTGATTGCTGTTCTTCAAGGGACATAATCTCAGATGAAGTTGACCATTTTACTTCAAGACAAATCCAACATCATATAAGCAGGGCTTTTGGAAGAGAACAGGTTAACAGCTTTGTGTTCAAATCCAAGCAGTGAAACTTATCTTTTGGATGTGGATCCAAGGAGACCACATGAAAGAGAACAAGTAACAAATCAACTATAAAAGACTCCTGGCCATGAGAGCACCTGGGACACCGCTGCTGTTGGACAATGGCATTTGTCATGTTGGCCAGACAACAGAACACTGTCTAGTTTAGAAAGACCAGGAAGGCTAAAAAGACTGTCTAGTCTGCAGCAGTAGTCCCAGAGCTTTGTTTGCAGTGGAAGTTGAAGTCCATAGTTCTTATGCTGGTGGATACACTCTCTGAACATCACAGAGGAGACTGGGATTTCTTGGGGAGTGCACAAATGAGCGTTATTGCAACCGAAAGGGTTCTGATAATACAGAACAGTTATGTGAATTTGCTGAGTTTCCACCTGAGTGGTCAAAAGTGGGATGAGACCTTTACTTCCTCCATTTACTCAGATAAGAGGTATGGCTCAATGGAACGGTTGTGTTTTAATTTCCATATCGGAGAGATTTCCTTTCAGCAGCTTTTGTTTTGTGGTCTTTGTTCTTTTGTCAGATCACTGTTAGATCCCAACCACAGTGCTCATGGGAAATGCCTTCATGGGGAGAAAACAAGGACTTGTTGAAAAAATTACTCAGTTTTTTTAGTGTGACCTGTTTTGCTATGACTTTAACAAAATAACTTAGAAAATCCTTCTTTTTCCCATGGGACTGGTTGCCAGGGGCAGGAGCTGGTGCTGGAATCTCTTCTTTATCATGACTTTCTTTGAGACAGACTCACATGGGACATAGAGCCTGCACTAAGAGGTGCCACCTCTGGTGAATCCCGCTGGATTTTTGGGTGTGCAGCACAAAACATGCAAACTGGGCACCTGTTTTGCAAGCTTACACTTGGAGAATCCCCTGTTGGCAAGGTCTGCAGGCACAGTCTTTGAAAGCCAGAGGTCTTTGTATGATTGTGTTTATGTAACTTCAGGAAATTCAAGAAGAACATTCTCCCAGCGAAATTATTTGACTCCGTCACTAGAAAAGCCGAAGCCTACTAGCCAGCTAGGGGAAGGTCCTTCTGGAAGAGCAAAGCTCTAGCATTTATTATGGGCAGAGGGAGGGAAGGAACACAGCAAGAAAGGCAGCTTTGCTTTGCTCTTTCATGACTTCTGGCTAAGGGGACGTGAATGCTAACAGAAGCATTTTCTGCAGGCCCCACACCCTGTGCACAGGCAGGGACTCAAGAAGACGAGGAGTCCTCAGCATAGGGACATTAGTGTTTATGCTGTCACAACTCAAGACTGATGCTATCAACTGTTCATCTGGAAAGTGATCAAGGTAGGGCCTTCTGATGGAACTTCAAACACCCACGGTCCCTGTGTGCTGTTATCGAGTGCTGATGTGCTTATGGTGTATTCTTATGAGAACCATACCAGTCATTACATGCTTCTGCATATCCTTATGGAAATTATTCTGTACTGGAGCTCTGCGTGGCTGCTCCAGTGTGCTCCTCTGTAGCACAGGGAGCTGATTCCAGCAGGTCACAGGAAATGCCTCGGAGAGCCTGGGCCTCACAAAGTCCCTCATGCTGAAACATGCTGCAGAAATTCACACTAACGCAAAAATAAGTCTGGTAACATCTTTTAGAAAGTGATATGTTTAATACTCCTGAAATTAAGAAATAAGAAAGGCTGCTGAGGGCTCACTCTCAGTACTAGAAATATCTGGGACCCTCAAGAAGACATAATTAAAGATCTGAGTTGCATTCTGTGCTAGTAACAAGGACCCAATGTAGACCAGAAGATCAAATTATCACCTGGGCCCATTTTATTTATGATCCAGAAGTTGATTTCAAGGATCTTGTAGTGAGAAATCAGTGTGCTAACAAGTGGGACTGATTAGTTTTGCTTCTCTGTAGTTCACTTAATCTGAGTTCTGTCCCCAGAATTAGAAGCAGTTTTTTGTAGCATTGTCTATCTTACACACAATCCACTCCATGAGCTATTTGTTAGCTGGCTTCAAGTGTGTTTTTACCTGAAGATTTTTGTAGTGAATAGTGCTTCTGCAGTGACTTGTCTTCGCCATCTCTTCATTTGTGTAGAAGAGTCCACAGAGCTTGCAGTAAAACCCAGTTCTCGGCACCACGAATTCCACACCTATTAAGAAATTCTGAACTACATTAAAATGTCAGCTGAAACCCTTCCCCTCCACAATACATTTGTTTTCAAACAAAACAGTTGCTCTGTAGTTAAGTGACACAGACGAGAAGCCTGAATCCTGCCTTCACTTCTCTGCTTTCCCTAACTTTGCAATACTGAGCTGCAGCTGAAATCCTGTGCGCTGCAAATACTCCTTCTCTCTTAGATATTACACAGACCTAAAAATGCACCTGTCTCGTGTGTAACGTTGACTCGATAGCTCACTCCATGGCTAGAATAGCAACAGCACTTATTAGCACTAAATTCACACTCATTGCTCTTTAGGATGTACTTTTTCCAGGTGTTTTACCCTTGATCAGTGTTTACACAGTAAAATCAATACTTTTGCTTATCCTGAAAGTATGAGCTTCCATAACAATTTTAAATTAATAATTAGTTTTCATATGTACTTCATCTATAGTCCAAGGAAGCTTACTTCAGTCGTCAGTGACATTAACAGCTATCTTGTGCTGCTCCTCTGGAATGAAATTAGCAATGATCTGTAAGCAAAAGCCCTTTTATGGCAACAGCTAACCCCTCTGTCATACACTGTGCTCCTTCACTCTTCTCACATTGTGTGCTGAGAAATAAATATAGTGAGTAGCCTTAAAGTGACATCTTGTTGTAAGCTCTAGGTATTGCAGTGGGCAGCCAAACGTACCCAGGGGAATGCTGAGCTCGGTGAAGACATCCTCTTGTTCCCAGCCCGGCGCAAAGTGCCTTCTCTTGGACTCCACCTCCGGGAATTCCAGAGGTCTCGTTTCCAGGAACCTAGAATTTGCTTAACAAATGAATAAATGTATTGAATGAAAACAGTTTATTAGTTTAAAGAGCCATTGGTAAACTTCTTGGGAACACTTTCTAGATGGATCTATAAATGAAGTAAAATCTGGAAATAAAGCTTTTCCATTCAAATTCGAGGCCTACTCAGTGCAGCTCCAACAGCTGTGCTGCACCATGCACTCATGCCCATTTCTCACAGTAGATCATTTTTCCATTTCTAATTTCACATTCATTATGGTTTTTCTTTTCGTATTTAATCCCTAAGTAGATATGTCACATTATACACGTCTCCGGTGCAAGCGTGCTCTGACTGCAGCTCCATGACCACGTAAGGTACCACACCACCAGTGATGGAGCTGGGCTAACACAGGTGCTGATGAGAGAGGAGGGGCCAGCACGACCTGCCGAGAGCAAATCTCTAAACTGCCTAAGGAGCTGCAAGGCCTGAGCTAACCTTCCTTTGGTAGGGCTCTTGCAGCGTCATTGTAAGCTTCTCCCTGGAGCCACTCCTCTCCTGTCCTCAGCTCTCCAAGGGCAGGTTTCTGATTTGAAGATTTTGGTTCCTGGTCGGCAGGGATAGGATGGTTGGCTCCTGCCGACCAAAGCTAATAGACACAGGTTGGAGAGTCATGATGTGGAAAACAGTGGATGGGTTTTCTGAGGCAGATAAACCCAGTCAAAAGAACAAATGTTCTCCCTTCCCAACATGGGAATTACTTTTAAAAAAGGAATTTGTTATCACAAAGCAACAGAATTCCAAATACGCTGGTTTGATTCCTATTCTTCAGTTCTTACATCAAAGAACTAGTTCCCTTACCCTAACAAAATTTCTATTGCATTGCAAATTTCACCTAGATAAGGGATATATTTTCTCATAAAACAAATACATTTTTGCCCAAACCAAACCCTTCCTGCCTTTCAAGTCTGTAGTTCAAAGATCTGACTTTCTGGCTAAGAGAATGAATTTTTCTTCATTGTTTTAAAAACATCTAATACATGATTTTAAAAGAAAATAATAAAAAGTCCTGACTGGTTGGCTTTCATGGTAACTTTAGACCCAACCCTGGTTTTCAAATCTGCAGCAGAGACTCTGGAAAACCCACAAGCTTCATGCAGCTGTTGGTGAAACTCCTAGGGTCTCTGTGACAACTTAAGTTGCACTGAAGTTGACTTCTGGGCTTCTGAGCTGGCAGCTGCATTTGCGGAGAGCCTAGAACCTTGCGCTGGAGATCCTAGATATCAAGTCCATGGCAGCAACCTGTGAGACACAGGCTCCGCTGGAGTCTCCAGACTCCCAGCTGGTAAGCTGGAAGCTGAGATGGTGAAAACACTGAAGTAACTATGGTCTTGGGATACCTAACTCTTTTGCCATCTGGCTGCCTGGGAAGTGGGCAGCTCAGGGAAGCCAGCCTTGCTATCCCTGGTCGCAGGGATATTGCATGGTGGGGTTATCTTCAAATATGCAAAGCCTGACAGGGTGTCTTCAAGTCAAATGGGTAAATATTGGGAACTGGTGAGTTTCATATCTGGCTTGGAGGAACAAGTTAGTTCAAAATCAGACAATCACATTAAATGTTCTGGCGCTTTCTGGTGGAAAACTGAACCTTCAAAAATCTTCCAGCAACTCCTGTTCTCAACCTCTTCTCCATCATACAGCCTCCAGAAGCAACAAAAAAGAGCATTCCTGGCCAACATGCTCCATGTTATTTCCCATTTCCCCTCATTATACACCATGCACTTGCTCAAGTTTCATTTGAAAGTGTGATGAGGGGCTGAATTCACTTTGAGACAGCTGAGATCTTTTTTCCTGACAGCTAAAATATTAATAAGTAGTTATGATTACATTTATTGGCTTTATCTCGCAGCATGCCCTATCAGTCATTTTGAAGGCAGTATGTGGCAGACAACAGGAGGTGATAAGGCAAGCCCTGACAAAAGGCACGTATTTGCATGAACTGGGACTGAGAAGTAACAATCTATGGATGATTTCCCTGTTACTAACACTTCAGTACAGTGTGTAAGAATACTCGCCTTGTCCAGGAGCCAGCCAGACATTACAGATACTCTTCTGTTGACCTTCAGGAGGCTGTCACTCATTTCATTGACAATTCAAAATAAATTTAGCAAGGCACTGAAAGAGTTCAGCTAAACTCAAGTGAACCTTGACATGACAATTATAGCAGCTTATGCCTTTCAGAAAGCTTGCAAGCTGCTTATCATATTTCCTTTACACTATTCAGCTAAGAGCCTCTAATGGTTTAGCTTGGCCAGAGGCACTGGGGTTCTTTTACTGAGCTGCTCCAAGGACAAGTCTTGATACCATTAGCAACATTTATTCTAGTATAGCAATAAATTTCAGTCTACTGTCAGAGAAAACATACAAGGCCCTCTGTGGGCTGAAAAGAAAAAAAACCAGTAGTTACCCTTGGCCTCTGGACACTCTTGGCTTCCATGTCTTGTTTCTTCGTTAGCGTTTTTAACAAGCATTTCCATAACTTCTCTGTTCTCAGCTCCTTGTGATCCCATCTGTTTGTAGTCATCTATAAATGTGTCAGTGAGCTGGAGAGTCTCTTCTTTCCGATGAACAGAAGGTGTATGGTGATCTTCAGGCTCAAAGCGACTGTCAGAGCTGTTGTCAATTTTCCCTTCCTTCTGCTGGGGATCAGACTCCTTAGCAGATTGGTCTTCTTGCAATTCCTGTGGCTTCTGCTCAGGGTCCAGATTTAGGCTTGATGCTTCAGTTACAGCATCATCATTGTCATCATCCTCCTCCTCATCCTGACAGCCGCTAGAAGCTACACTGCCCTTTGCTGATGTGAAGTTTGTTTCTAAAGCTTTGTGGGCAAATTTGTCCTCACTCCTGGTTAAGTGGCTGTGATCATTTTTCAGTTCTGACATGGCTGACATACAGGCACACACTTCTGAAGGAGACTGATTTTTTTGATCAACTGGTACTATTTCTTCAAGCTCGGTTATATCAGGCTCCATAATCAAATCATCTTCTCCCACTTCATCTACTGTCACTAATTCCTCCATGTTAGTAGGATACCAGGTCTCACCTTCTATCTCACTTCCACTCTCCCAGTCTCGGTCCTGTCACAAAGATACAAAACATTTGAAAGCTCAGTGACTAGATCAACACTATTAAAAAGTGGGTTTTGAATATCAGTAACCAGAAAGAACTTTGATCTGGTCATGCCTAACACCTCTTGTATTTTAGTTGCAAAGGACAACACACCTTCCTGTTGTGGTTTTATACCTTATGCACGAGGACAAAGAATCTCTTTATAATTTCCACATAAACCTCACATTGTGGAGATTTTAGAACTGCCCTGGTGATTACAGTCTCTTCAGTCACCTGTTTCTTACTTTTCTGTAAGCAGCAGAACACTTTATTATGCAACTGATGTTACTATGTGATCCCCAAGGAAATGAAACTTCCCACTATCTCCATCCCAGAATGGTGAGAAACAGACAGTGCAATGAGAACATACTGAACCTCGGTCTAGCCACTGTGGCTTTCACTTTGCTGGACTAGTCCTTTAAATTCCTATGGTGACTGCGAAAATGTGGCTACGTTCTGCAGTCGTTTCTTTCCACCAGCAAGAGCCCTCTGCCAGTGACTGTGTTGGCAGAGGCTAGTCTAGACCTTATTAAAAACCACTTTCACAGTTATACTCCAAGGTATGTAATCTGAAATACCTCGAACATGCATTTATAGACTTACAGGGCTCAGACACTAATACTGGACCTCAGAAGTATTAGAATGACACGGTATGTGTTACTTTTAAGGCACACTTGCAGCTTAGATTTCAACTCCCAGACTCATCGTGCACACACAATCTATTAATAATCTGTATTCTCCTGCTGTTTGGCCATTCCCACACTTCCCCTCCTAGAATCCTAAAACAGCACGAAAACTCCGGGAGTCGACACCGTTACTGCCAGGAGATCGGTTTTCTACAGCAACAGATATCAACAGCTTCCATATATGACTGTCGACCCATGACCCTACAGATATGAAGCTGGAGGAATTCCAAGGACATTGCTATCCCCAACTGCAGTGCTGCAGTAGGGGTGCTAAACAGACATTATTTCATTAAAATCAGAAAAAAATCAGAGGAGGCTACTAAGTGTAGTCCAGCTAAGGCAAATGTTCTGAAACGTTTTCATCAGTAGTGCACCCCTTCTCCATTAACTGATGGCAGCTACTATTTCTGGGTATGGTTCACAAAGTTACCCAGTCCATACATTACTTACAGTTGCCAGTGCCAAGGGCTATGCATATGAAGCTACATATGCTACATGGGCAAAGAGCAACTAAAAGAGAAGTCCTGAGACCTCAGGAAAAGCTATCCCTTAAAGCAGAGGTCAAGATAAGGCAAATTAATTTAGACAACCCCTTGCTATAAACCCTTTACCAGACTTTCCATAGAGTTTGATACTTCAGTTGGGAGAATGTGCTACCAAACCTGGGGTTTCTCTCATTTAATTGTGGAAGCTCCACCAATAACATGTCACCAACCTTCTCTTTCCTTGTGTTTTCTAGAATCTCTTCAGATTCTTTTCCTTGTTTATTAGCAGAAGGTGAGCTCTTCTCTGGAACTTGCTCCTCTTTTCCAAGCTAAAATAAATACAACATACACACAGATAGCAACTCACAGTGGTGCTCTAGCATGTTGCTATTCTGGGTTTAGGGAAGCAAAGTCATTCACAAGGTCACATTCTTCATTTCTAAAGTTTGTGCAAGTCAACTAGGCTGTGGGAAAAGACCTAACAATTGGATTCCATTAGCAAAGCTGCACAAACAAGAATCAAGACAGAGAAATTTAAACAAAATTAAGAAGAACTACTTCATATTACAAAGCCTGCTAGACGACAGACAGGTGGGGGACAATGTGAACTTGTTAAAATTTCCAGTCTCCACTTCTCTGTTCTTTATCCACATCTGTTATGTCAGCTCAGACAGCGTAAGGACAGCAGCAGTGTTAAAACTCTGCAAAAGACCTCAACTGCTTTATCAGCAGAGAATGCAACTGTCCACACCTTGGAAGAACAGAACCACAGGACTGTGTGGCACTTGTAAATGAGGGGCAAAGCAGATGTATAAGGTCAAGACATCCAAACCTATGTGGTTCTTTTAAAATAAATTAGTAGCAGCAGTCCCTTGGTGAGAGACAGGAGAGGTATGCCTTTAACAGTGCCACTTCAAAATAACCCGAAAAACATGCAGAAGAGTGTGCAGTGATGATTTAGGATGCTGTCTGACATTTCCCTCTGACATCTCCATCCAAGGAAGCATCCATCATGGTGAAATACCAGCCAGAGGAGAAAGATGACAAGAGGTGGTACAGACACACACATCAACGCCATGAGGTAGTGCTGCTGTTATAGAGACTAGCTGAGTTACAAGAGCTAGAGATTTGCCCCCACATGAGAGGAGCAAACACAAGGTCTACTAAAACTGACTGAAGATGGCTCTGCCCTCACAAAGCCACAAGCTAGAGACAGACCCCTGGTCAGTAAAGCAGCTCTGCAGTGTCCTGTGCCAGCATCCCTGGAGGTAGACAGCAGCAGTGTATCACCACAGGGCACTGGGGAGGCAAGGTGGCCAAAAGCCAGTAACAAGTTCCCTGTAGGATGGGGACATGAGCATGGGCTGTGCTGGCACTGAGCAAATGAGACATCGTGATCTGTTCCCTCTCCACTTTTTCCCAGTGCAGAATCAAACCCACAAATGTTACCACTGGAGAATTTCTCCAGAGACCCCATAATTTTACAGGCGAGCTGATTCAGTGATTCTGCCATGGGATGAGATTTCTGCCAGCACACTGAAGGGAGTGGAGTGAATTCTTCCCACCCCAGCTGAGGATGGGGATATATGATTAACAGAAAACCAACTGCTCTGCTGAGTTGGCCAGAAAGAAAATATTCCTCACTAAAAGTTTGTTCCCCTACAAATACTGTGCATCCCTGTAAAACACCACTTAATTCCCAGTTAAATCAGTCTACATCACAGTAGCAGAAGGTGACAGATGCAGAGAGAAGCAGGACAATTGTCTCTGCACACACAGCCTGCATGCGGACACTGGATTGTCACTTGCTTTTGTTGTTCCCTTCCCCTCACTGGTTACCCACAGAATCTGTGCTTGACACAGGAGGACAATGTCCACATGCCCAACACTGCAGTGGTGTAACAGATCTGCTTGACTTGGACATAGACAAGATGGTGTCCCAAGGGCTCTGCTAGGACGATATTCCCTGATTTTATCATGTCACCAGCACCATACTTCCCAACAACCGTTCTACAATATTTCAGAAAACATATTACTGCAGTGTTTAGCAGTTTCTTACACCGTTTGAGATGCCTAGTTACCTCATTCTCGAGAGGTTCAGTTTCCTTCACATCACTGCCTTCACCAGCAGCATCTTCCTCTTGGTCTTTTTCAGCTTTCTTCACCTTATTCTTCTCGCTTTGTTTTTGCCTGGAGCTTTCAGACACTTTGCTGTGCTTCTGTTCAGTGCCCTCCTCTCTGGTGATGTCCTCACTGTAAGAATGTCTGCGTTCTCTGAACTTTGCCTCTTCCTTTCTCCTAGATCTCCCAGGTAAGTCCTGCAGCTGCCTCTGAAACTTGTCAGATTTTGACTTCGAGTTTTTTCGGTAATAGTCATCTTCTCTGCTCTTGTAGCCAGATAAGGGGTGAAGGGAGCCTGGGGAACCGCTCCTTAAATATTTTTCTCTGTGCCCTCTGCCTCCTTCAATCCATTCATCCAAATCAAACTTGTCCAGCTGTCGAGAATAATGTTTCCTCTCGTGTACCCATGTGTCAGTCCTGTCCCTCTTCTCATCCCCATTCTCTCGCCATTCTCTGCCGTCTCTTTCCTCTTCCCGTCGGGAATACGGGGACTGATCCCATGACTCTCTCCCATTTCCCCAGTCGGTCCTGCCGGTCCCCATTGGGCTGTGTGGCGAACTGCAGGAAGTAAAGCTGGGAGTGTGGGATCGGGGTGACAGGGAGCGGCTTATGGGGCTTCGAGAGCGAGGCCTCTCTGTGCCATACCTGCTGCGGAGGGAAAAGGCAGCTGTAACTGGCTGGCCCACTGCGGTCTACCGAGTTCACATACACTGGAAACATACGGGCACTGCCCTGGGGACTGAGAACCCGAGACCCCAAGGCCTTTCACTGACATGCACTGCACAGCTGCAAACAGAGGGAACAGGAGAAAAAGCAGTGTGATATCCACACAGCTTAACTAAATCCCCACAGATCTGTCAAGAATATCTTCATTCATTCTTAAAAGTGTCTCACTGGGGTTTAGCATTAAAAGCTTGTAATATGTTAATACTTTTACAATGACCTTAATGTCTGTACCCTTAATACTGATCCTCATCTAGGGCATCTCTGAGACAGGAGTGACAAAAGTCACCTGTTTAAAAGAGATGTGTTAGGGCTGTGATTCCTCTCCACTTCCGCTGGAAGGTCCAGAAGGCAGGCAAATCAGAAATACACCCAAATACACTGTAATGTGAACCAGCTCCTTCCTCTAGCTCTCACACTACTTCTAGCCTGTAAAGGCTGTAACCTTTTCACTCAAGGAGGAGGAGTGGGGAACAGCTTCATTTGTTCATTTTGTGTTTTCTTCACATGCCAGAGGCATATTTTGTTAGTCAGCAGCAGCAGGAGATAGATCTATCTTCATAACAGGCACAGTTTGAATCTGACATCTCTGTGTAGAGCCTGCACCTATTGTTGTACTCACTCACTTTTTTACAGGGATTTGAAGTTACATCCAAATTAAGAAAGCAAATGATATAGGAGAGGGAAGCACAGAGACACTGCTTTTTCTACCTGCAGGTTTACAGGTTTATCCAGGTTCCTGTTCCAAATTATGGAGAATTTTTACCTGTCCACTTCACGCAGCAGGTCCCTCTCCCTCTGCGAGTGGATGTCCTGGATGATAGCAGCCACGTTCTTACCCGGTTTCTAAGTGAGACAGAGACAACCGCTTAGCACGCTGCACTACTCTCCGAGTTGATACCGGTGATTTGTCCTTCAAGAAACAGCATCTATGCATCGCTCAATTATACAACTACTGAGAAATACTTCTTTTGAGTGTTGTGGTTCCAGACTCTTCTGCAGCTGGTATCTCAATAACAACACGATCAAAGCAGTAAAATGATACAAATGGAAAATTTGCTCCATTACGCTGTAGCTAACACTGTCCCCTCACACTTGGCTGCTGTAACAGGCTTTGAAAACTATTTGTCCTTCCCCGTTTACACACTCACCAGAGTATTTCCTAGGAACTGGATGTAAGAGGAAACAAAACAGACAGTTTTCCTAATATCTGAATTCAACACATACAGCAGTTTATCTCTGATTCTGCAGGAGAACCTTCTGAGACTGCCTTCTCTTCATCTCAGAGTTTAGCTCATTCTAGAGTATAGCTCTAAAAGATGATGTTTAGACACAAGAGCTTCCAAAAAACTATGTGCAAGAGGGATTCATACTGGAAAAGTTGACTACTTGAGATTCAAGATCACTTACAGAAGACGGACCACTCCAGGCTGGAGTGCCCACAATTTGTCAGACGTCTGGAGCATGCACAGCTGAGCTACATAAGCACGCAGGAACTCAGAGCAGTTTGTAGTGGTAAATAGCTCATGCATGTTCCCCCTTCCATGTTGCACTTCTGTTTGTCTGTTTGTTTTAACAAATACTTTTGTTTGTCTGCTTGTTTTAACAAATAGAAAGGGCTTTTGCTCTTGGAAAGAATACAAAATCTATTACTTGAAAAATGTGCCTGAAATCCAGGCAAATTCCCACACTCACTTGGATCATTCCCATTTTACCTCTGTGTTAAGATGCACAGTCTCCACCAGCTTACATCTCAACCCCTCACTGTACTACACCAAGAAAAACTGCCCTGGTCTATGAACTTTTGGTAACACTTTTAAGTCTACTTAAAAGTCCTATTAGACATATACAGGAGAGAAAGAGACCTTTGCAAAGGTCAAACCAAAACATCAGAGTTACTTGTTTTCTCTCAAATCTGTAAAAGGTCCCTTAACCTCTTAACTTGGAGCATTAGAGTTATTTTATGAAATTACTTTGTGCTGTGTTAGATAACACAATATGAAGCTTTTCAGTTCTGCATTGCCAGTTCCAATCCAAGCCTAGATTAAAAAAACACTTCTCATGACATTACATGTGGCAGTACACGAGCTTTCATAAATAGGCTCAAAAGAGCACTGACGTCTGGACATCCCTCAGGTGTTCACATCAGAAGTGTCACACACCCTACAGAAAGTCCAAAGACTTGGTCTGACTTTATATGAAAAAAAATCCCAAAGGAAAACAAAACAACCCCCCCACCTTGTTTTATAATTGAAGTCATTCACAAGAAGAGAATAAATTCTTGTGATGATGAGCCCTGCCATCAGTGCGTGGTACAGAGATTGTATTATGGCTCAAGCATGCAAGACATTGCCTCGGGCTTAATGCCTGATGAAAAGGACAGGACTGTCTCATTTTTACTGGCATGTTGTATCTTACGCATGGTTGTGTTTGTTAGGGCAACCAGAGCAGGGAGTCTGCTCAGAAGGGATTTTTGAAATAATGGTATGAAACGACCAGAGAATCACAGCATCACTGAACATTACAGATTGGAAGGGAGCTTGAAAGATCATCCAGTCCAATCCTCCCAACACAGCAGGATCACCTAGATCAAACAGTACAGGAACGTGCCCAGGTGGGTTTTGAATGTCTCCAGAGGAGGAGACTCCACAACCTCCATGGGCAGCCTGTTCCAGTGCTCCATCACCCTCACCGTGAAGAAACCTGATCTTTTCCAAGAGTTAGAATTTAGAACACGAGCAAGCAACTCAGTATAAAAGATCATTAACATGCATCCATTTAACTTTCTTTTTCTTTTTTTCCATAGTACTAAAGCATTAATTAGAAATCAGCAACCAGAAAAGTTTTTAGATGTATTGTCCAGGATGTGCCATGGAAACTCAGAAAACGTGACTGTCTTACCTTCAGCTGCAATTCCTTGTATCTTTTAGACATCCTAATAAGTAACTTGTCATCGTTTATCATAGCAGGCTTTTCTTTGTAGTACTGCACCATGGCTTGTGCTGCTTCACTGTAAGCCATTTCCAGAAACGCCTAGCACAAACAAGGAGAGCTTCAACATCTACTACGTTTTCAAAAATACAGATCATAAGAGAGAAAATGTATCACAGTAATGTATGTTTGCATTGTTTTCATGAAAACATCTTGATAGCACAGAACTGTGTGGCTTTCCAGCACTGGAGCTGAAACAGTCCATTGCTCAGCCTCCTTCTAACTACAGATAATGCTTTCAACCCAGCTATTGAATCAATATGAAACTTTAGAAGTCAGTTTAAGTAAAAAATAAATGATTGGGATCTAATCTTTCTAGATATATGAAGGCATCATCCTTCCCTTGCTTCCTCACTGTTGCTTCTACACCATAGTCAGAACTGCAGCACTGCAGCTGTGCCTTGCAGAAACGCACGGGACCCAGATTACAAGTGATCCAGATAAAATCAGAACATCGGCGCGTGAGCAGCCGAAGAAGAGTTTAAAAAAAAACTGAACAAAGTTTACTTCCATTTACACAAAAATTGCATTTGACAGAGCTGCAGTTTAACCGTTGTTCAAGAAATGTGCTCACAGCTCAGTAACACTGTCGTTTTGAAATGTTACCACCCCAAACATTATCCACCTTGGTTTCTGGGGGTTTTAACAAGAGCTATGAGGCAGTGCTCATGTTTATGCCACCACCCCATTCTATAAACACCTGTTTTTGATTTTACTGTAAGAGCAGGCTTCATATATTTAAATTGCTATTACAAAGGAAGAGATTTTCCCCAGAGACTCTTCTATCATGTCACTATGTCTTTATGTCAATAGATGTCAATTCTGGTGACCCCAAATGCACAGTACCTGATTGGTTGACTTCATGAGGATATAGTTGGTGACCTTCCCAAATGGGAGGCCCAGGTTAATGACATCATTCTCTGTGCAGCTTCCCTCGGGAAGATTGCAGATGTGAACAACTCGACCCAGTGTAGATTTCCTCTGGGGAAACTGAGGAAAAAAACAACTCAAAACAATGCTTTTATCTTAGACATTTCAGCCACTAGATAAAAACTTTGTATGTCTGCAAAGAAGTAAAATGTTCTGTTCTGTGTACCTGTTAGTAAGGACAAATAAACTTCTTTAAAACCTCGTGTTTTAGCATCTTGTTGTAGAAATACAAACGGGAAGGGAAATGTTGAGCTGGTGGTGCAGCTTGCAATGAGGTCTCTACTGCTTTCAGGTATTCCATAAAGGCCCACTTATGTGGTACTGGTGATGCCTAGAGGTTGAAACATGCTCACTGCAGTACTGGCTGGTTTTGTGGGCTTTAGAAATCAGTTTAGATTACTATGGAGGTGGTCAGGACAGCGGGGGCTGAATTTAAATTCTCCTCCTAGCCTGGTGGCACAGACTGAGCTGGAGATAAAAGTGAGTCCATTTAACTTGAGAGAGGACACACAACTGCACTTCAGGTTTGAAAATCTACTACTTCTCCTCTCATAGCAACTATTCACAGTAGGTGGGACTTCTGCCGGGAGCATAGACCACTGGACACAAAGAGCTACTAAATTGGTCTGGCACAGACACACAGGCTGGTGCTGTAATTGCTTCCCAAGGGTGGGAGTCTATTTTGGAACAGTGGGGCGGATCCCAAGGAGCCACCCATCTCCCTGACAGGGAAAGCAGGCTCTACACTCCCTGTGTAAAGAGGCATCAGGATATCCTCAGAGAGGAAAATAATTTAACCCGGCTAATGACACGCAGAACTTTGCTCACACAGGATTAAGTCTTCTCAGACTACTTCCCTGTTTATGAATTCTGCTGTTACCTCTGAAGAGGTAACTCCTCCTTCAGTTAAAATTGTCCCATTCAAGGGAAGATATAAATCTCATAATCTTGTGGGATCATGTTCACCAGAGCCATCACAAATGTTTGGCTTGTCAGCAAGTTCACAAGTTAGAGAGCTAATGTTATCTTATTTACACCTTCATCCCATTACCTTCCCCTCAGGGTTCACCACTTAACTGCCTGTGTATTTCTGCTGTAGCCAGACCCTGTATCATACACTGTCTGCTATTCAGCTTCCATCCTACAGAACCTGCCCAAGCACAGAAAGTTAAGTTAAAGAAGTGCACAAGTCCAGAAGTAAGATATTTTCTCTAGAAGAAAAACATCAAAGACCCAATCTTGAAAAAGATGGAGCAACTGTACTGCACTTGAACAGGAAAAGAAGTGATGCCTTCCTGCATCTGGCAAGGCAGCCTGTAACGCACAACACAAGAATACAGCTACAGCTGGCAAAGGGAAAGGAAAATTTCCTGACAGCAAATGCTGTCCCAGAGTAGGAACACCCCAAGTCACCTGGCATATTTGTTTTGTTACAGCTGTTAAGGTTCTATAGGACTAGGAAGACTTAGCTGTTTCCAAAGCCTATGTTGGTACACGAGCTCATTAAATCAAAGGACTGTAAAATGTTACCAACCTCCCAGCAATGGCGATGGATTAAATTAAACTGCTACACCATAAATCTGCTGTAATTCGTGATTAAGAAGTGGTCACATACTCATACCAGAAGTTTATGGGCTGTACTAAGCAATAATCTTGTCAGCTGATTGAAGTTAAATTGGATCCATTCATTAAACAGAACTGTAAATCAGAGCCAGAAAAGGACTATACTCCCTCCATAGCCCCAGTCTGGAAGTTGGAGGAGCTGCTGTGTGTCAAGTGTTGAATGTAATTTTCAACAAGACTCTAAGTTATGTTTCTTTGCAGCCGGTGTCTACGGGACTAAACAAAGCAGCTGGACAACAAGCACAAGAATTATTTGATGCACGGCAGTGAAATGCACCTCACACTGTTTGCATAGTATTTCACTGATGCTGTTTGGTTATTTTTTTATTACAGCATGCCTGAATGAAGACTGGCAGCACTGCATTTGCCTTGTGAAGAGGGATAGAGTTATTTGCAGATGGACAGCACAGAGCAAGCTCTTCCAGAAATCTGAACACTTTGTTTATGATTACATGCAGGGTCAAGTATAACCTCCCACTGCTCAGTTAAATGGCAGCAGCTTAGCTGAAAGTAAATACTACCATGCAAAGGTGTAATAAATTAGAAGCCAGTGAATGACAGCTGGCAAACTCCATCTTAACACCTCCAATATAGCTCCCTGCCTACCCAACGAGCTTCTGGAGAAAAAGCGGATTTACAGCATCCAGGAAAACCAGTTATTGTTTCTTTTATCTCTCATAGTGCTGCAGGTCATGCAGTATGAGGACTTTTGCAGACAGCTTAAATGATAAATAGTGACAGATTCTAAGGAGAATGATACCAGTATTAGCAGTAATTTCATTTGTTGTGAGGTTGACAGGCATGATGAAAAGGAACATTCCTCTGCACCCGCTGCTACTACACCTCTGACCTTGGAAGCAGCTGTCATGAGCAGCTCTGCTCTTTGCTCCCCTGCGCACAGCGTCTGTGACAGGCAGAAGCTAAAACCCCTTCAAGTAATCTCTGCGCAGCAAAACCACACAGTAGAAAGTCGGCTGGATTAAACAAATCCGAGTGACGTTTCTGTAAGCAATGCCTGATGCGAACTGGCGTGGCACAGGGACAGAACTCAGCCTGGCTTTCCAGGCTTTCCTGAGACCATGTCAGGGTACAGATACAAAAGCTAACAAGGTGAAAACCTGAACCCTTGGATTACTGCTGCTACTCTGTGAACACTCCAACATGAGTTCTTAATGTCTTCAGCTTTAATTGTGGCTTTACAATATAATTTGAGTTTCATTTTAACCCTATCATTTTGTAAGTAATTTGCTTCTATTTGCCTTTTTTTTTTTCCTTCGGTGCTTGTTTTTTTCCCCCCTCTACTAAAGTCTTTCTGCTTTGTCTGTGTAAGAACTACTTACAGTGTTACCTTTTATTTTTCTGGCATTTTTAATTATTGGGCTAGGAATTCAAGTGGGCATTACAGCAGTATAACTGGGGAACGCAGGGCAAGGCTCATTAACCTAAACCATGGAAGGCTGCACACCAAATCAAACTTGCTGAAAGGCTACCAGTGGCAGTGGCTGATACAAACAGAACGTTAACATAAACAAAGAGAAAAAGAAAGAAGTTCTGATTTGACCAAAATAAAAAAGCATAAAAGAGGTGCTGGGAAGTTGAAATGATAGACTGAATATTCAGTATATCGTCTAAAAGGAAGCTTTCATGGCTTTAATTCCAATAAGCAGAAGTGGCTTCTACAAGAATCTCAACACAGAGATCAATTTGCTTAGGTACTCACTCTTACCCCTGGTGAAGGAGAAGAAAATGTAGGGCCTGGCTGGCCGAAGGATCTTCCTGATGCAGTGATAAAAGATGTGCCAACATTTGGTGGATAATCTAAATAATGGATTACACACAGTTCATTAAAATCCTGACTCGCATTAATTGCATTAATGTGCTCAGTAAGCAATGCTCCATTTACATAATTATGTTCATAGTCTCTATATCAAACGACACACTGTTCTGTTGTGCTGTGAAAACAAGCCATTGTTTGAAAGAAAAAGAAACTCATACTTTGCAAGGTACAGCACTGGCTTTTAGCCTTTCTGTGCACGACATCAAAAAAGTTTTCCCCGGAAATTTCGATGCCATTTCTTTTAAAATATCCCCTTTCCCCCTCCTTTCACCTTTTCACTATTGCACATGCAACCATTCACCTTCGATATTAGATGGATTGAAAACTGCTGCATTATTTGGTGATAAATGCAATGTTCCATCTGTTGAGCTTAACATACACCGGACACCAGGGCTGGAAAAGAGAGAAAAGGACTTTAGGAAAATGCGTAACGTGCCATAAATATTAAAGCATTGTGATTAGACTGTCAATCCCCAGTGCAAAGCCACTAGAGCAAGGGATGCTCTTTTAGAAATTGGGTTGGAAGTGTCTCTAAAATCATACTTACTTATCTGAAAAAGCCATACATTTTTGGATGTGAAGACTTCCCTTAATGTGTTGATCCCAGTCCTACATTGAAACAAACAGATGATGAGGGTAGGAAAATTCTTGGGACAAATTTACAAGATACTGTTTCTCCATCCAGATTAATTTATTCTATAAACAATACTGACTGCTGAAACTCTGTGATGCTGGAGCCAAGTGCACCTTCCCCTGATGCATTCAGCGACTTGTTATTTGTAGGTTAAATTATCAGCTACTTTAAAAATGGAAAGCTTCTCTCTATTAGCTTTTAAATCCAGTATATTTATATTAATTCAGTGATTTCGCTGTAGCTAAAGAGCTCACCCTGCAATGTGCTGAGCACCCTCAACTCTTGCAACACAGACTCCTGTCCATGAAGCGGGTGCTCAGCACACAGGGCAGCCAGGACAGTGCTAATTCATGACCACAGACTGGCAATGTTTGTCAAAGTACATTCAGCTATTTACACTTCTGTGATCCAACCAAGGCAAGGTTGTTAAACACCAACAAACAGATTGACTCACTGACATGACATTTCCCCGCCCTTTTAAAATTTTTATGAAAAACCAGAAATGCCTAGTGTGCCCTAGGAGGGGCTACTTCAGACCAGCTCAGCAGCTGCAGTAACCACAGCAAACCCTATGCAAGCAGCTGCTCAAACAATAAAAGGGAAACATGAAAGACATATTCAAATATCCCAAAGCCCAGGGGTGTGTATCAGGCTATCTATCAGGGAACACTTCATTTACTAGCTGTCTTCCCTCCTGTATAAACACTTATGGTATCTTTCTATCAGGCCACTACCAGTGTGAAAACACATCTTTGTGGTTAGGTGCTGGTCCTGTGATGTGATGGTTGTGAGGACTTGCTGAACAAGGCTCAAGAACAACACCAGCCAGAGCCCACTAATGGCTCTAGGGCTCAGATAGTCACGTAAGCGGCCTTCTCCAGACCTGACCTATATAACGTGACCTAGAACACAGCAACTGGGAAGCTGCTTCTTGAGGATGAGGTTGAATTTGGAGCTCCCTTGGCAGTATGAACAGAGAAGTGGGAGCATGGTCTGCATCACGTGTGCTGAGCAGCTTCTTGATTTCAGCCCAAAGTCACCGGGGACCCTGACTCCTAAATTTTCCTTAGAGATACTAGAAGGAGAAAGAGATCCCAACAGAGAAATTATTAAGATTATTTTAACAAAATGCACTGTTTTGTTTAGGCAAGCTTCTTCCTCAGGGCTGTTAGGGGAAAGCCTTTGAGATCAGAAATGCAAAGAGAAAGGGAGAGGCAGATGAAACTGCAGATACGTGATTACAATATCGAGAAAGGGGGAACTGGCTTCAAGCTCCTCCTCCCCTTGCTTTGGGCCCCCGAGATGAGCTGTGACCCCAGCTTGGCCCTCATGTTTCTCACGCCAGCTCTGTAATCTTACTGTCTTGCACAGCAAGATGCGGAACAAAACCAGACCTTGAAACCCCAGTAATTGCCATGAAACAGATGTACGACACCATAAGCAAAACTATGGCCCTTTGTTTCTGCTCCACTCAGGGCACCTCTGTGGTGATGGATGCTGGCAGCAAGGGGTGACAGAAGACCATGTTCAGATCAATCACCAGACAGCCCAGTCAAGGGGCCGAGCCTGTGTCCTGGGAGCACCTTGAAACCACTCACCTTCAGATCGAAGACCTTCTTGTCGCACAGGGCGCAGACGTGGGGAAAGTGGAGTGGTGCCGTGCCACGGAGGTCGCCCAGCTGGTGTGGTGGCAGGGAGCGGGTGGGCAGGTCAGGTGCGCCGCCACTCCGCTCGTCCTTCTGCCTCATGCGCGGGCTGCCGAAGCTCTGCTTGCTGTGGTTGAGGCGGCCGAAGGCAGGGGGGGCAGCTGCGCTGAACTTTGTGTCAGGTGTTGGCTCTTCAGGGTTGTAGAGCTCGTTTCTTATTTCATACTGCTGCTGACTTGCTGACGGCCACAGACTGTCACCGGGCATGAGGTCAGGCTTGTTTTGGCTGGGGAAATTAGGGATATTTTCCCACTGGTTGCTTGCACCGCTGCCATGCAGGACAGGGACTGGATCTCCTTTTGGATGAGTACCCGTGTGTGGGTCGCTGGGGAACGCCCGCGCTGTCCCATGCTGTACTGCTCCGCCATACGGTTCCTTGCAAAAGGCAGCCGTTGCTTCATGCTGCAGCTGGCTAGGAGCCCCAAAGTGACCCTCATAGTGTGGACCCACTGTTGAGGAAGCTGCATGGGCCCCGCTCGAGGGGAAGCCATGCTGGCCAGGCTGGTCCCCATCTGGGGTGTATGCCTGAGCAGCAGCAGTACCAGTGTTTTGCTTGCTGTACTCATAGAAGCCTCCCGCAGCAGCTGCAGAGGTGGAGGCACCCGCCTTATTGAGACCCATCACCATGGGCTGCTGGCTGGAGCTTGGAGCCATGACACCTCCAAAGGGATTCATAACAATGGCATTGGGGGTCTGGCCTTGGACTGTCCCCAGGCCACCCCCTGGCGTGACTAAGGCTGGGCTCTGGGTGGGAAAGGCGATGCCGCCGGAGGGGAACCTGGTGCTGGGAATGCCAGGTCCCTGTGGTGGCCCTGCGCCATGGCCCTGCGGGGCGTTCATCACCGTGGGGTGCCTCAGCTGGTTGAAGAGAGGCTGGGACATGGCCACTTTGGAGAGAACCTGGTTGAGGACAGTGGCAGCAGCTGGGTTGTTGGTGACCGCAGTCTGAGCCAACTTCAGCCTGTGGAGCGTGAGCTGTGCCTGGAGCTGTGCCAGCTGCAGGCTGGCTGGTGATGGGAGCAGGGGGCTCGGTGTGCCCACAGAGAATGGAGTCTTCTCCAGGAGCTTGGCAGCGCTGCAAAGGACCAGGATCTGTGTTAGCTAATTCACCTGATGTCAACCTGTGCTACCTCCTGCTACAGGCTGACACAGGACACACATCTGCTTCTGGAGATTTAGCTTGTGTAAACCCAGAGAAAGCAAAGGGCAGATGGACAATGTAGCCGCATCCTCCCCTTCAACAGCTGCTGCTGCAGCCTCTTCTATCAAATAGTTCCTAGGGCTACAACAATGCAAAGATCTCTTTAAAATGCCCACTGGGATGGCCTTTTGGATCAGGACTTCAGCTCCAGTAAGGACCCCTAGGACTCCCTCCTGCACTGCAGACCAGTGGCAACACAAGCCCCAAATCTGCTTTTTCTCTCTTTTTTGCATTTTATGCAACCTCCTGCCTTTCTGCTGAGACATTGCTGCTCTGGACCGATTTTGTGATGCTACTTTACCCACACAGCAAGGGAATAAAGACATGAAATGGGACCACGCAGCCAGCTGTACAGGTGCTGTGCACCTGGAGTATCTGACTGTACAAAGCAAAATGAGATACACCACACGTGTTAATTGCCTGCCTTTCTCATTTAATTAATCTGCACGACAGCCTGTTCTGTAACAAAGTATATAGCTCCCCTGCTGTACTGATGCAAATGCAGAGGAGGAAAAGAGCAAATGATTTCCCAGAAGGTGGTGCAACTACGAACAAACTGTCCCAAAGACTTTTTCCAGTTCAGCTTCAACATAAGGCAAAATTTCTGCAGAGTCAGCTGGTAAAAATCAAGGTGTCTATACTTTATAGAAACTAGAAGTGCATTGAGAGCTCTTCTTCAAGTCTTGTACATGGGATGAATAAGCACTGACTAAACTGCCTGCTTGAATTCCAGTGCTGAGAGTAGGAAGTGATATTATCAGGTCTACGGTGGTTCCTGGCTTTGTGAAGCAATTTCGGGACAGCTCACCAGTTCACAGCACCATCACCAACCCTTCCTGCCCCTGTCTCATTAAAGTTTGCAAACATAAGTCAGGAAAAAAAAAATAGATCAAAATGGGTAAAGTCCAGTAAAGTTAAAAGCAAGAGAAACATTATAATGGAAAATATTAGGCTGCCCTCATCCTGCTTTTACTGCCCACTGTGCACCTTTCCAGCTATGACAGAACCAGCTTGGTCCACTGTCCCATGGCCACACTGCCTCTGTAGGTGGCTATCTATGCCCGGCAGCAGGAATTTTTATGACCCTACCAAAAAAATTGTTAGCCACCACTTTTTCCACCCCAGGAACCTCCGCTCAGGATGCAGAGGCATGGCACATTCCATCAGCGCATTACAAGTGGCTGTTCATTCTGAAAATGAGAGTGGAGAGCGCTGGAGTAACAGGGATGTGGTCCAAAGCTCAATTAATTTGTATTGTAAAAATGTATTGAGTTTCGGCTGAGGCCTTTCAAAGCAGCAGGAGCTGTGCATCAACCGCCACACAACCCTCACTGTTAATAATTGGCCGATTTGCTGAACTGCATGGATGAAGTTGTACTTAATGACAAATGTCTTGTCAGCATGCTACATTTGAAAACCACAAATTAGGAAAACATCTGCTTAAGTCCAAAGTATGACTAAGAGAAAATGAATGGGTTTCGTATTTAACGTTTAACTTCCACCAGCAACTGCAAGGCACATCTGTCTCCCAGGGTACAAAACGCCGTTTGGTTAAGTGCATCGTTATGTAATGACGAGACGCCCCGCCGGCACAAGCCGACACCAGCGCGCTGCAGAGCTGAGGTGCCTTTTGTTTTCCTGCACGGTTTCCAGCGCTAGGACGCCGACTTGAACTTACAGCGCAGGTTGCTGAAGATTTCAATAGAGATGAGAGTCAGGGCACAGGTACGGCCAAAACAACACGAAGCCTCTCAGAAATACCAGCTCGGGAGATGCTGAGGATCCACAAAAGCTACCAACAAGCCCCATGGGGTGCGAGTAGCTCAGCAGGCAGAGGGTCCCACACTAGCATGCACACAGTTGTCACTGTTGGGTGACTTGGCACTACCCTGTGCCCAGGCTGTACTCTACCACCAGCATCTAGCATGTCCTGGCTTATGATGGGACTTGCCACAGCCTGACAATTGCTCCATGTTAAAGCTGGTTACACATTTCTTATGCAAAGTAAGCAGTAAAACTATTTTTACAAGTTGCACAGAGCATGCAAAAAAGAACTGCCTCATGGCCTTAAAATAAAAAGCCACCAGCCAGCATACGATGGCTTCATGAGCCACAGATAACTCCTGTTCCCAGCAATCTAATTCCACCGCGCTACAAGCCTACGCAGCAGCGTGTGTATTCCAACAGCTGCAGCCATGTCTCAGCTCTGGTGGCTACCTGCTGGACATGAGCATAGGCACTCGCTCTCTTTCTCTCTGGTGAAACCATCTCACTTAACACTGCCACAAGTCTTAAAGTCCTCTCAGGCTCCTCATGTTTTTACCAAATTTAGAGCACTGTCTCCAAGAAACCCCCCAGCACATAAGTAGTACCCTGGCAGAGTCTCCTGTGGCTGGCCATGCCTGGGCACTTGCTGCTGCTCAGCATTACAGCGACTTCTGGGCTCTGCAGCTGGGCACAGGAAAGGTGAGGACATGCTCTGCATGGCTGCATAGTGGGATACCTCCAGCCAGCTCTGCTTCACCCCTGGAGGGCCAACTAGCAGCTGGGACAGCTGGGGAGCTGCAGAAAGCCTTACCTGCAGAGAAACTAGTGCCTCCAAGAGGGACAGTACTAGTGGAGAGGGTTGCTCCTATGCACCCATAGGTTTGGGAATGGTCACAGCTTCAAAACCCAGCTGTCTGTTATGAATGTTCAGATTTCAGGGTGTTTCAGATTGCACACTCTATCCTTCCACAGTAGAAACAGAATATATGTTATCATCTAATCGGGGTAAAGAAGGGAGGGCATGCTCACGGGTCGGTGGGAAAAGCTGATAAGCAGATGGGAAGTTGGGAGAAGAGCTCTCTGTAAAGCTTCTAATTAAGTGACACACAAATTGGAGGCTTTCCATTCTGTTAGGAAATACAAGACCCAAGAAACAGACAACCAGTGTGCACAATTTCGAAAACGTCCCCCTTCTCTCTGTTTTGCATGTACCGCGGTCCTAATATCTAAGTCCCTGGTAATGTAATTGTGCAAGTAATCCTGCTACGGATTTACTGAACTATTGGAAGCTGCAAACACTAAGTGCAGACAGCACTCATCCAAGGCATTCTGTCGGGGTCGCTCAACACTGGTACACACACACCTCCCACCTCATCTCATCCTCAGGTTACCAAACCACAGCCCCCTGCCTGCTCGTGGGGGGTCTCTGCCGCAAGACGACTCAAAGCAGCTGAATGAAGCTCTGGTTCTCCACTGAACACCCAAGGAATTAGCCTGCGTCAGCCCAAGTTAGCATGATCCTCCACAAAACATTCCTGATTAGAAGGTCAGTGATGTAAAAAGCAAACTGAAGTTGTCTCTTTTATTTATTTAACAGTAGTTGTACAGCTGGGCTGCAGCAGCAGGCTCCTTGCACAATTGAGAAAGCCAGAAACAGTCTTACTTTAGCAAAATAAGGACAGGCACGAGCGCTGCCAGACAGCTTCCACAAAGAAAGGCATACACCCAGCAACGTGTTCTCACAGCTTTGGGAAGCAGGACTTGAAGAGACGCATCAAGTATTGCAACACTCACAGTGAGGCTGCAAACGCTGGCAAGGCTGAACTGCTATAAAACAGTTCAACCCATCCACTATTCATAAAACCTACTATGCTTTTAGCATCCAAAAAGAGCAAGGAACACCCAGTGTGGGGAGTGAAGCACTCACTCAGAGCAGTTTGTTTGCCTTTTCAATGAATCTTGCATGTCTTAAGATTTCCGTGTTCCTCATCTTGTGGCACATTTGCCTTTACATATAATTACATCTACTTGTCAAAATCTTTCAAAGACAACTGTTTAATATTTCTAGCTCAAAAATGTGCACTTTCCCCCCCAAGGTGCTTTGTTGATTTCAGAATGAAAATGGCCACGGGTATTAAGATACCCCAAGTACCCTAGGATGTACGACCGCTCTGCACTAACACAGTAACATGTGGCACAGGTTTGAGACAGTATCTGCAACAGAATGATGGTTTTCGAGCCATCAGAGTTGTTTCTGCTTGAAGCTTTTTAACAATTGGCAAACTTGAAATTTTTCATTCAGGACTCTTGAATATATAAACAAGAACTGCCTTTTAATTATCCAAACACAAAGTCAGCGTATTCCATTATACAGAAGTGTGAACATCCCTCCCCTGTAATGCATCGTTCAAAGTACACGGGGCTGCCTACTCTAAACTCATCCAAAACAATTGCTGCTGCACTATGTGAGTAAAGAAAAACCTCTTTAAAATAAACATTTAGTTATATAGATGAAGTTGATAAGATATTAGGGTTAAACTTAGTCTTCGGATAAAATGTACCATTGGACAGTACTTCAGTGAGATTACTTGTTTGCGTCTGAGGACAGAATTCAGCCTCTTGAATTCAAGGAAACTGCAAAGCTGAATTTCAAACACATACAGAGTTTGTATGTGTTTCAGCTATCTCAACAACACATTACTTATTAGAACAATGAATTGTTACAACGATATTTTATGTTATACTATTTTGCTGTTCTCATGAAGAACACAGGGTTTATGTTAACTCTTGCTTGTTGGCTAAACCCAGGACTTACTGTCAATAAAGACTGGAGTGTTGGTTATAAGACAGAGGAACTTTTTCCCATGCCCTCACTGCATCTGGCCATACTAAACGACCGTTTACTTTCCCTTCAGCTTTACAAGAAGTAATTTCTTTGGGTTTTAGAAAAATTACTTTCTTGGTCAGAAAAACTTGGAAAGACTGCTGAAAAAAGAAACCCCTTCACCTTATAATTTAATCTCTGAAATCTGCTGCTGCCAAACGTTTTTTTGGTTTTTTTTTTTGCAGAGTTCTGGTTAGAAATGATAAAACAAAAGATCACGTTTCACAGTAACTTTAGCTAATGATGGGGAGCACTAAAAGCCTTAAGCTGCTTTAATAAGTTCATAAGCTGCAAGTAAACCCCTTCTTATCCCTAATAACGATTTCGAAAGTCCTTCGTTAGATTATTGAGGGAGTAAAATAAAACTTCAGCCAACGTATACATGCGCTTTGCCAGGCGAGTTTTGCGTATGCTTGGCAATGTCAAACTGTATTATCTGGACAATCATCCAGCCCAACAGTTAGCTGGAAGTTGAAATGTAAAAAGTTATCACAGGACTGACAAAGTAAAGGGCCAAGCACAGTGGCTCTATCTTGGATGATGGCTGTGGCCACAGAAATCAAATTAGAAGTGATCTTAGGAGGATGATTAGAGCAGTTGCTGAGGTGGGATCAGTTTGAACTCAGCTACTCCTGATGTATTTATTTAATCTTCTTAGGAACCTTCTTTAGTTGCGATTTCATGACCTTCAGGGGTAATTAATTGCTCGATTCCCCTTAGGCTGGTAATGCTCCTCCTGAAGCATGTGGTGGCTCTCTGCTGACAGCATAAACCAGTCTTCCTGCACACATCCAGAAAGGCTTCTCTTACCTGCGGAACGCAGCTGCTATCAAATTTCTCCTACTTCCTCTCTCTGTGTATTTTGTGCTGCATTTATTAATAATGTCCAGTATTACTGCTTTTCTTCATACCAGCACAGCCCTCTGGGCCAGTTCTACCCAGCGCCTTTCCTGAAGAGCTGCTGCCCAGATCTCTGGAGCTCGGCTGCCCTCACTTCCCACACAGGAAAGACTCACTTAGTCCTTTCTCCTTTTCACTGCCCAATGGATTTGTTGCATCATCATTTCACATTGTCCTCGTCAATACTGCATCCAGGTTACGTCAGATCCAGTTCATCTGGATTACTCTGAATTCCTGTGCTGCCTCCAGAACAGTTGTAAATCCTCTCCTCTTAGCACTAGCTGCAGATTTAATGGATGCTTTATTCACCCAAGGCATCAATGGAAGTGTCAAATAGACTAAGGACTGCTCCCAACAAGGAAACCATCATACACCTTTCAATTTTTTCTTCAAACACCAGTAATTCAAGGACATACACCTTGCGGCTCCAGTTTGAGTGCTAAAAAGACCACTCTCTTTCCTCCTTGACAGTTGCTTCTGTGAGAAAAAAATACAATTGTGCTATTTGCAGTTGGAAAAAAGGGTGGATCATCTCTGATGAGACTGAATTCTTATTAACAGCTCTTTGCTCCATGGTTCAGGGACTTTTGTTTTAGATTGTTGTTTAAAATGGGTCCCTTCCAACCCCTAACATCCTATGATCCTATATGTTCTGATTTCTTCGCAACAACTTTTGCTTCTATTTGATTTAGCCACTTTCAAATGCTGAATCCAGTGCCACAGTCTGCACTTACAGTGCAAGAACAACAAAAACAGGTACACCCAAATTCTACCCTGTTACACTTCCTTCCCTTGTTATTCAGTCTACGCACGGTTACGCATGTGTAGATACACGTTCCTCGTATTGTGTGGAACTCCAGACTGTCACTGAGCTCTGCTTTGCGTCACACAACACACCTCACCTGAAACAGTTCGGCAAAGGTCAGCTCCTTTCAAGGAAGGGACATAGCTGAGCGAAAAGAATGTACCACCTAAACCCAGGGTTGCAGGTAACAGTTTTCTGAAGCTGGGGACGCTTCATGTTTCTTGTGTCACAACATATCAATGTTGTTTGGTTACGCCGATGTGCCACAGTACACCAAGGGCGTCTCCGAGGACTGGCGTGCCACGCTAGAGCACTGGCCTTCATTTTACATTTAGTAAAGCTACAGGACTTTGCAAGGCTGATACCACAACCCGCTATGTGCCACTGCTTCCCAAGGAAATGTAACCCTTTACTGAAGTTAAAGAAATGTATTTTTAAAGACTGCACTTTAAAACGTATGCTAAAAACTGTCAGAAGTAGCTATGACCCCAGATTGGGGGCATCTAAACTGGCAGAAAAGTTGTGTCACAGTTTTATGGAGCTGCGAGGACATACTGGAACAGCCTGGCAGTGCCACGCTGCCCACGCTTGCCTCCCCAGCACCCTTCCTGCATCGGCTTCTATCATCTCGGCTTCAAATACCCTTTATACCATAAAGTCCTTCTGCCATATTATCCTGCCAACCAGCATCCCAGCAGGGCTTCTGTAAGAAAGGGTGTTGATGGTCCCCAATAACCTTATTACCCTCTGTAGATGATAGTCCAGGTTGCTGTGTGGCTGTGCCCCAAGCCGCCCTCCTGCTCCTGCCCCTGTCGCATGTAGTGACCAGCACAGCTCTGAGCTCCTGCCTGGAGGCTGAGGGGCACAGGAGGCCTCTTAGGAGGGCAAGATCAGGAGAAAAGGTGGTATGGACAGCCATGGAAATCTGTAGGGTGAGCAAAGTGGCCAAGACAGGGATTGGCGCTGGCAAAACCCAGTCACCCCAGCAGAAACAGCGTGAGTTGCTCCAGCAAATGTAGCCGTGTCAAGAGCCATGTTTGCTGCACAACTCAGAGCTTCCAGTGCTGCTCACAGTCTCCCTTGAAAATAAAATAGATCTAGTAGATGTGATCTGGAAAGCTTATTATAACTCTAGGAACAAAAGAAAATGCAGCCTGTAAAGAAAACCAACCCCCAAAAAGTCAGAACTCCTTCCGGGGCTGTTTACACGAGCACGTAGACCGAAACTGAGCCCAACTGAAAAATAATCCTCGGCATACAGTACTTACTAGAAAAGATATTATGGTAATCTCTCACCATACCTTCTGCTAATGTGTTCTCTGCATGGTACTGTTAACCACTACAAAAATAATAAGTTTGAGTATATCAATATCTCTCGCTGCCTGCAGGCACAGCCGCTTTCATTTGTGTACTGCAAGTAGGAAGCATAAAGCGCTAGGCAGATAATTCCTCATTTGAATAAATCATTTCTGTTTCACAGCAATATGAGACAATATAAAAGCCCTTTTACAAAGGTAATATATTCAGTCTGTAGACAGGAAAATGACATATAACTGTGGAAAGGGTAAAGTACTGAAATAAATTTTTTATTTCTAAGGAGCTTCATTTGTGTTCAAAGACAGGATTGACATTTGTAGAAAAAACCCCTAAAATATATATATTAAAAATGATTAAGCTTTCCTTTTTTATTCTATTATTTTAAAATATCAGTCTCAATAATATGTTTGATGAATTTAATAGATGAGCATATTAGCAAGTCTCGAGGAGAACACCAGTCAGTGCTCATAATAGTCATGACAGCCTACAGAAATCACACGCAAATCTGAGGTTTTCTCTTTGTACCCTAGGCCAGCCAAAAAGAAACAGCTTGTGACCAGAAGTCACCCAGGAGCATCACAATCATAGAATAATGAATCGATTATCACCATCTCCTCTAAAAGCTGTTTAAATGCTCTGTGTTACTGGCCACAAGAGTGCACAAGACGAAACGCTAGAATAGCTCCTATCCGAAGGGGCCGATATGATTTACTTTCTCTTTAGTTCTAGTATTTAACAATAGTCAATTTAAAGAAATATTTTAAAAGAAACAAATAGAGTACAAGAAAAAGAAAACAAAGCTTCACTCGTGTTTTAACCAGATTTCCGATTAGAAAACCAGAACCTCTATGGATTTCCCGATACACATTACGTAACTACAGTGTTAGGCCTATTTTTCAGTTTTCCTTTCATGTATATTTTAAAAGCACATAAATGTTATCAATTCCCATTGTTTACATACCCACGCACACTGCCGGTACACATAAATTATACACAAATCTCCTGAAGCCCAGATCTAATTCAGCTGTTACTGAAGCGTGCTGCAAAGCCCTTCCCAATCTCACTGCAGCAAGAGCAGCGCTCCTGTACCCCTGGTTCAGTTATATTTAATTTAAACATAAAAGATCAAAGGAGATTGCTCTCTTCTCATGATCTCTTTGAAATCAGCCTTTAATACTGAGTGCTAATATTCATACTGTTACGTGGAAGCAATACCCGGCGCACTTCAGCCTAGAAGCCTTCATTATCTGTTCTGCAACAAACATCGTTGCTCACTTGTTTCTTTAACACACCTCAGTTTCTGTGCTAAAGAAATTTTAATGTGACTCTTGAAAGATACACAGGAGGTTTTGTCTTTATTTTGCTTATGTTGAAGGGCAGTAGTTGGTATGAATCAGACCTGAGCGTGTTCCTTCTGGCAGAAAACAGCCTGTGCCAGAACTCCTGGAACGAAGAACTTTGGCTTGGAGAAGTTTAATTTATTGTCTTAAATAATAAACTGCCATTGAATCAACCTTGTGAAACAAAACATAGAACAGGCCAGTGCTTAAATCTTGAACAGGGACCAAATGAGTTTTGCACAAAGGAAACAAAATGAGGAGAGGCATTTTATATTAAATAACATCAATTATTTTGTTCCCCCGTTTTGACTCCCTTCAGTATTAATTAGGACTAACTGACAGTTAATACGCTCCAAGCTCTGCACGGTAAAATTGATTAGTAGACTAAGACGTAAAATAAGAATCTGTTTTTGATGAAAAACATCGGATTTCAGAGCACTGCATGTGGCAGCTGTGAGGAAAGAAAAAGTGTGAAGATATTAACCCATCCACGACACTCAGCTGGGCATTTGCCCAGCCCTGCTGACAAAACCGTCAATGCAGGCAGCCGGCCACTACTTTTTGGTATAAGCAACGCGTTATTTCCTCTCAGTTTTTCCTTGATGGTTTTGTCCATTTTTAGTGTCATGCACGTGCTCTGCTCAGTAGCTGCAGTCTGTATGTCTAAGCAGCTTATACAACTAAGGAAAAATAGGGTTTAATTCATTCCTCTGGCCCGCCTCATAGGTGTTACACCTTGTGTTATTGACGTGTCTCTTAATCACAAAACATGATGGGACTCAGAGTCTCAATTTTCTGTGTGAAAAGATGTCTAAGAAAGTCAAAACCGCTATTGTTTTGGGGTGGGTTTTCTTAATATATAATTTTGTTTAAAATTATCTTATTTCCCAACCTTCTGAAAACAAAAAGCTATCTTGAAGTATAAAGTATCAATAATAAAAAACAAGCAAAAGAGGCAAACAGAACCCACCCACGTTAATAATGTTGTTCTGATTCTTTTTATTCCAAGGAACCCTATTCATAGTCTAATGACAACACTTCCAAATTCAACCACCTTTGAAATATTTTGGTTTCTTGACTTGTTTCACGTTTTGCTAAGAGTTATTTGCCCACTGTTAATATAATTCTGCTTTGTGTCTACTCACGTAGACTAGGAGGCTTATTACGGGGTGGCTAACCATGGCAAATCAATGGGATACAATTTGGTGTGGAAGGTTATTAAAGTATAAAAGCCCCGGTATTATGGACAGCTAAGCACTCTCAGGAGCTACGGCACAAACCAGATCGTATCGTTCGTTCGCAATCCCACTTAGCTATTACCGCCAGAGCCGCATACATCTGACTTTTCCCTCCACCGTGCGTGGAAAGAGCTGTAGTTTACAATTAAAATTAAAAGATTGCTGTGATAGTCCGCTTGGCAGATTAGCGTCCCTCCTTGCACAGGATGAGGGAGCTAGGCGTTTCAGCGCGACAGAGGGAGGACACGGATGGCACGATATGATCTTACCTTCTTGCAACATGTAGGGCTGCCGGGAGCAGCGAGCTGGTGCGATGGAAGTGCGGCCAGGAGCCGATATCAGAGTTGCGCACATGCCTCCCAGTAACATCCCGCTGACATTCTACCTGCTCTCTGCACCCCAACTATTTACAAGCTTCCTTCCAGAAAGTCACAACTTTGGGAATGAAAAAAAACCACTCCACCCCACCCCAAATGGAGGACTGGAAGGCGGATCACGTGGCCACCAGAAGCTGGTCTTGTTGGATTACACGCAGCAAGTGTGGATGGCAAACAATATCGGTTGATGTTTATGCCATATGTTCTCGGTCTTTTCGTGTATCGGCACCAAAATCCTCTTTCTGCTCAGTGGAACGTCATGGAATCCTACCGGGGAGAGGGTCACAGTCTAATTAGGTGAACTGTGGAACAGCCACGGCACACTAACAAAGACCGAGAGGGACTGACTTTTACAAAGGAAGACCTTGCTCTGGAAGGTGCATTACCCAACTAAAGTTTCAACAGCTTCATGCACCGTGCACTCAGATACGTCGTGTTTGAGCAGTTGTCCACATTCAGACTGGCTGACGTCTACAGACAGTTCGAGTTTTGAGGAAAGACACTGTTGTTGTTTGGGCCAATATTGTTGTTCAAGTCAGCTACCTGCCTGGCCAGAAAGTCAAGAGAAAGAAATTCATTGTTCAGCACTCATCTAGTGCCCCAAATGCATACAAGTGCTAATGTGTGCCAGGGGCTCTGCTGCGGCCCTGAAGCAAAGCCAAGAGGCAACACAAAACCTGCATGTCCTCAGTGTCGAATCTGATGGGTTACCTTAGCAGGTCTCTTCTCATTGCTGATCCATCCATGCTAAACCAAAGCTTTTCAAGAACAAATGTTGCACCTTCCTAAACAAAAATGTCTTATATTTAACCTCTGGGTGGCAAAACTATTGATCTTTCCCATATAGCACATTATTCAAAAATCACCACAGACACAAAGAAATGCTCTTTTCCTGTCCATGCTTCTAATGTACCATGGTAAATACATCTGTTAAGACATCAACAAGCTCTTTTCCCATACCCAAAGACCAAAATCAGCCAATCATTCCTATGTTTTGCCTTGGGTACATGAGCCCCTGTCAGACCATCAGCCCACTCTCCTTACAGCTATTTCACTGGCCACTCCACTAACCTCCTGGGACACAGAAAAAGCTTTTTAAACTTTTTGTTTTGCAATTAACAGTATTAGTCTGGAAACCGTTCACAGTAGCAGTCGCTACATGATCCTTCTGTGAAAGGATCTAAAATTACTTGGGAGTAAGGCAAAACACAGAGTAAAGTGGCCTGTGAATATCCTTAAAAAAAAAAGAAATGATAATTCTGTAATACTTCAAAGTGGAGCCTGGAATGGTGTCTCCATCCATGTTTTCTAATTTCTTTCTTGCCTTGCCTCGCCAGAGAGTTCAATTTTCTGGCTTTTCTCCAAATGAAAAAAGCCCTGTCTTTAAGAGATGGCAAGGGGAAAGGCACCTAACAGGTGGCCTAAGGGTGTTCCTCTGCACATGCAACTCTCATCAGGAAACAGCAGAAAATTCAGGGGAAGTAGAAGGAATTAGTAAAACTTAAGGGGCTTTTCTACAGCCTGCAGCATGTCCCCTCAGCACAGACACCCTCACACACTCCTCTGCATCTGCATTACATTAAATAGGGTGAGGAAACACAAGCCAACTTGCACTTGAATCTGAACCCTCCATTTCGTGTCACCCTCAGGACAACCACATGAAACACATATGGTGAATTCAGCCTGGGAACCGCACTGGGACCTTTCCGGCCAGGAGCAGAGCTAATCCTCACCGCTGCCCACATATGGCTTGTGCCTGAACGCCGCAGGTTCCTCCCTGCCTGCAGCTGCTGGCCCAATGGACGGCACGGGCAGGGCTGGCCAACTGGACTGTGTCAGGAGACAGACTTGCATTTTTTCCACCGAGTAGGAGCAGGCCAGTGATGAAGGGAAGCAAGGCGAGCAGCACGGGTGATTTGATTTCAGAACACGCTACCTAGCACACGGGCTATATGCTTGCTGATCTCTCTGGAAACAGAAAAGATTTACCTTCTCAGCTCTGCAGATTTCCCTAACCTGCATTTTCATACGTCATCAGATGCTCATGTTTTACTTCACGTCCGGGGAAAGAACATGCCCCAAAGCAACAGTGTTCCAGGCAATCTGGTAAATCTCATCACTATGGCATGTCCTTGCTTCATCTACCTGCGAGCTGGGGAAAAAAACCCAACCAAAAAAACCTCAGCAGCTAGCGCTTTCCTCAACCCCAAGGAGAGACCTGCCACTCAGAAAAGATCAGTTATCTGTCACTATTTTGTGCCTTTGCAGTCTTTTTGTTATTTTGAAAGTGAATCCCCTTCAGACAGATAGTGAGGCCTCTCAATGGGTTGAGCTTCAGCTGGGAGCCTCTTCAACTCAGAATGATGTGCTGGTCTCCAAACCCAACGTGTAAGCACACCGATTCCCTCTGCTACGGTGAACAGAAACTTCCAGGGGCTGGTGAGTCTCAAAAGGCTCACTGGCTGGCTTTGCATATTAATGGAGATAAAGAAAAAATCCAACCATTCAGACCACTTCCATCCTGAAAAAAAGGAAAGATGAAGTAACGCAGCTGAGAACAAATTTTTACTGAGCTGTTGGCCCACATGAAGAGAACTCACTGAGTCAAAGGCAGTAATACATGTGATGAGAGGTAAATCCTGTGGTGCAGCTTTTCAGGAAATTTTGCCTCCAACATTCTGCTTGGGGATTGTTTAGGCATGACTTTCTAATTCAGAGGTCAAACTCTTCATATAAATTGCCTACGTTATCTGTGGAATCTGATATGTCTTAAAACATTTTAAAAAAATCTCTTTTTATTACAGCAACCACAAAAAATATTCAGATTCTGCCCATCTTTGGAGCTTCTGGATGGTAGCATTACTGTTACAAAAACCATCAGTACATCATTTGGAAAACATCCTGGAAAGTCAGATGCATCATCGCAAGCCAAGCAGGAATATGATGTGTGATGGATCAATTTGAATATTTAAACAGCAGAATCACAAAAAAAAAAAAAAGAGGGGACAGAGATCTCCAGATATGGGAGCATCCACGCTCAGAGAAAATGACAGAATACATGATGTATCCTGATGGCTGCATGGAACGCGAGTCTGAAAATCTGCTGGCACAAACCACAACCTACAGAGCGGGGGTTGGACGAAGCTTATCTCCGTATTCCACAAAAATGAGCTCTGTAGTCATGCTTTCTATAATACTCTAAGAAAGGAGATGATGGCAGGCAGGCAGGTTGTGGTTGGATCTGCTGTAAGAATTCCTGTATCTCTGTAACCATCAAGCGAGTTCTTTCAAAGGAGTTTGTTACACCCATCCCAACTTTTATAATGACATACACAGCAAAATGGAGCACTGTTTTCTTCCCTCCAGAAAGAAGAGATAAAGAAGCTGTGTTCATAGTTCATCCATAAAACTTCGTCCTTTTTTTTCTGCTTCTACAAGCAGCCGGTTACTCCCCAATGAGCTCTCAAGCTGCTCCATGTGTAAATATTCATACAAATGATTAAAGAAAATCCAGCTATGATTCTTTTTTCAGGCAACACTACAGCCTGATTTGGCTAAGAGAACTTCCTTACTGGGACAGGAATCTGACAACCTGATCTACAGCTTCTTTATGACAGACAGGAAGAATGAGCAGGCCCACAGCAGCTTTCTAACTGTATTTAGTTGCTGAAGAGCCTGCAGAGGCTAAGGCTTCAGAGGCTGGTGTATCACATCTACCTGCAGATAGAAACTACCCAGTGTAGTGCTGCTGTCAGCGTCAGAATCACTCCTGCTCCCTGGCATCTGATCTACTGGGAGGAGCTATACATCCTGTCAAAGCCCCCTCTGCATGTCATGGGATGAAACATCTGTGTTATAGTTAAGGTCAGACTCAACTGTTCAATGGTCCTTTCTACTAAAGAAAACATCTAGGCAGATGAGATGACAATTAAGTGTGAACCTCTGAACACTCAGAAGGAATCGTACAGGATTTGCTCGTGTGTCCACCACTCCTGCTTGTTCTGTAATACTTTAACACAAGTGTATTAGCTCCACAGAGAACATAATTTAGCAGAGAAAACAGATTTCAAACAGGTCCAGTAAATCCTCAGTGGCCCATGTGTACAACAAGGGCTGAAGACCTTTCACTGCAGAGAAAAACTGGCCCTCCACACTGTTGCCAACTGGTTCCCGTCTACAGGCAGCAGATGGTTTCCTGCTTTAATGATATTTTTCCTACTTTTCTGTCTCTTGTGCTGGGTTTTTTATCATAGACCACAGAGAATACATTGGTTCATTACCTCCCAGGGGAACAACCTGCTGGAAGGGTCAGCAGCTGAAGAAAGCATAACCATTAAGCACAAGGAGACCTTGAGCAGTTCCCACAAATGCCTTGTTTTGTAATTACCTAACTGGATTATCTAGAATCCTCCTGCACAACAGATCAGTCTTGAGGTCTCTCTCTCTCTCTCATCAGATTTAGTAAGCCTTTAGTCCAGTCTTCTGGCTGTGATCTGACCTGTGGTCTCAGTGTCAGTAGTACTTCCAGACGCTTTTGCCCCATGGTTTTGTCTACTGAAGGCAAAGCCTCTCTTCATCACTGGAGTCTGAATGGATAATACACACATGAAGCTCTGCTGCCATCTCCAGTATTAGCATATGGGTAACTTAAAGAGCACTATCTAGATGTCACTGATCAAAACTGTAGCAGAGCATTTGGTTGGGTTCTGCCCTATTTGGCCACACATCTGAACAAGGCAGCCATGGTCAGCTAGGCTGTTACCTAGGCTTTCACATGATGGTGTTTACTGCAAGAGTCTTTGTCCTGCTCAGCTGTTTTAACTGAATATAATGCACTGATTTTATACCAATTAGAAGTATATAGAAGTTGCCATTATTTTGCAGCATAGGAAAGAGCCAATAATTTTGTCTTTTAGGAATGAGTGTGGCTTAATACAAGAGGCTCCCACAGCCCAGCTCTTCAGCAGCTTTGCCGGGAGTGTGCAGAGGTATGCAAAAAAAGCCTTTCCCTGTCTTGTGTGTCAGTCTTGGGGGTGCGATGGAGACACCCAGTCCCAAATGCCATCTGCCACACTACATGTGAGCATCACACTCTGCTGCCCCTTGCATGCCTGGCTGGATTAGTTGATGTCAACAAGATAGTTACACCCTTCCCTATATGGGCACATGCAGGGCATCCAACTCCATATGCACCACGGGGGAGGGACTGGCAACGCCAATCAATTTTTGACTCTTGAAACAGGCTCAGAGTCCCTCGGAACAGTGCCAGCACCTTCCCCTGGGGCAGAATCAGACACGCCGAGCAGATTTTGTGCCGAATAAAAGTCTCCTGGTAGCAAGACATAAGGGAGCCCCATGTTTCAATGTTTCCAGTCCTTTTGGTTCCTCATCTCACATTGTCTCTAGGGTTTGCACAGTTGGCTTGGCAAGTGCAATGGCACCTGAGCATCTGAAAATGATGCTGAAAAGCAAAGGCTCAATTTTCTGTCCCATTTGGCAAATCCCCAGGTTCAGTATGTGGTGCATTTATCACCAGCACCATGAAGTTGAGAGGCAGTAGGGAACACATCCAGATTGCGTTGGGCACTTCCCCTTGCCCATTCCATGCTCTGTTTGCTCTGGAGAAGGTTGCTGATCCAGAGCACGAGAGGATATGCTGACAGTCTTCTCAGCCTCCTGATCTCCAAGGAGGGAAAACAAGACAAGAATACCAGGTCTATACGTAATGTGGTGTTGAGGATAGAAGTGCTTAAAATTAAGCTAAAGCCAAGCTCAAAGGTGTCCTAAGGTGGTAAATCTGGGGGCTGAGCAGAACATGAACATAGCAAGAATACAAGCAGGATGGTTAGTTTGCTCTTCCATCTGATATGCACGCCTTAAGAAAAGAAAGATACTAAAGTAATTTCACATAAAGCAGATGAATGTGCATCTGAAATACTCCATGAAAAGCATGAGAATAAACCTGAGACTTAAATATCAATATTAACATGCAGGATGAGCCAGTAACGTCTCCACTCTGCTTCTCTCCAGGAAAAAACACTGATATGGGCTGGGAAATCTGAGGAGCAGCTCATGTGATGCAGACTTCTGACATTCTCCCAGACATGACTAAGCTTAAACAAGTGGCATTATCCGGTGCATTTGAAAGCAAGACATGAACAACACGATCATGGAGCTTTTTTTGCTAGCACACAAAATGCTCCTGTTTGGATGGGATTTGTGAAGTAAAGGATATTTGCCTTCAGCTTTCATAGGCTTGCTAGCCTGAACTTGGAAGAGTGCTGAGCGTTAACGACATGAACATAAAAAAGGTATTTCTGTGAATATACTTACAGGCACCTTCTGTGCCTATAAGTGAGCCAAGACCATATACAACAACAAAAATAACTCTGTTTCCTACTACAGAAAACACAAGCCTATCTAAAAATATAACATAAGTGGGCATGCTAAGTCAGTTTTGCAAGTTTTACATCAATATTTAAAGTCTGCTGCTTCCAAATGTTGAATTAAATAGTGGGTCATGGCAAATACTGGTTTTCAGTCATGAAGCTGTACACGTCAGTGAACTTTGCATTAACTGCAAAGTCAAGAAAAGGAAAATAAAAATAAACACATTACGTTAAGCCTGGATGCTGCTCCCTTGATGTGTAAGCACAACTCGGAACAGCCAGATCAAACAGCAACTAAGCCCTTGTGCAAGCACAGCCTGAAGCCTCACATTACACTGCATGGTAGTTTCGTTATCCTCAGCATGGAATTAATTTTGTTCTACATTCACAGGCACTTAAAAATATATATTGAGATTACAAATTAATATGACTTCCTTTTAAGAAATTAGAGCAAAATATCACTATCCTAGTGAAAAGCTCAAGGCATGTGTGAGCTCTGGATGTCAGAATAATTCCTTTAAGGACAACACAATGATGACACCGGGTGACTCTTGATTGCCAGGCCCTTCAAAAACACTCACTTGTTTTGACAGTAGTTGCAGAGGTGGCAACTGTCTTCCTGAATCTGATATAATCAGAAAGTTTGTTATTTTCCTATTGGTGGGTCAGAGGGGTTTTGAGGGTGTTTAACAGCATTTAGGTCATAAAATTTAGGTCATAAATGCTCTCTTGCTTTCTGGTTGAACCTACACACAGAAAAGAACTTCAGGTTTCAAAGCCTGACCTGCACCTACAAACCTGTTGTAATGCACAGAATCACAGGATGTATTGGGTTGGAAGAGACTTCCATAGGTCATCTCATCCTGCCACCCAAAACAAGCAGGGACAACTCTACTTAGAACAAATTGCTCAGAGCTATATCAAACCCTACCTTGAATTTCTGTGGGGATGGCGCCTCACACCTCTCTAGGCAACCTGTTCCAGTGATCCACCACTCTCAGATTAACTTTTTCATAATGTTCCACATAAATCTACCCTTTTCCAGCTCAAAACCATTATTCCACAACCTATCATTCCCTGCTCTTGTGAGCAGTCTTCCCCAGCCTTCTCGTAGGCCCCTTTCCATTATTGGAGGATCAATATAATGGTCCCCACACAGTCTTCTTTTCAGGCTGAACAGCCCTGACACTCTCAGTCTTTATAAGAAAGCATGATGTTTCATTAGTCAGAATTGTTTTGTAAAAGATTTTCAAAGATCTTTCACGATGATGTGGAGTTAAATACAGTCCCTTCAAATACAAACGAATACATTTTTTCATCTAAAGAAACTGGTCATTTCCAATCTCCTACCTAGACTTTAGCGTTTAGCTCAGCACTAATGCAGCTGCTTGCTGGTTGATGCTGCCACCAAATGGCCTTTTAGTCATTAACAGCTCAAAAAACAAGCCCAGAGAAGCATATTGCAACCACTCTGGTAGCAGAAAAGCTCCCAGCTAGGACACTAAAGAGATCTTATGAAAAATACACATTAAAAACAGTCATTTGAGGAAGACAGAAATGGGCCCAGAAATGGGCCAAGTTCTCAGAACTACAACTGAATATTCTTATAATCTCCAGCAAAAAACACAAGTGAGTCATTCACCTCGTGTGGACACCAGCTCCTGTACCCAAGCACTTCTAAAGATGTTTTCCCACTGCAGAAGAAGGAATAAACAACCACCTTCTCCTTCTTTTGAACACCAAGCCCTGTGGAGTCTCCTTCCCCGGAGACGTTTAAAACACATCTGCATATGTTCCTGTGTGACTTGGTCTAGGTGATGCTGCTGTGGCAGGGGGATTGGACTGGATGATCTTTCGAGGTCCCTTCCAATCCCTAATGTTCTGTGATACACAACAGGAGATGCCTCTGGGCAATTTAAGAACCAACTTGTATGTTCGGAAGGAAAAACTCAGCACTCAGTTTACACACGAAGAAAACACTAAGTGCTGTGACAGGTACTGGGTTTCAGATGGGGGAAACTGTGGATAGTACCCCTAAAGACTGCAGGTAGCTGCAAGCTTGGCTACACTTCAGCCCTTCCTGAAACAAAACAAATATCAACTGACCCTTGAAAGTTTTTTACTTCAGGGAGGGAGAATGATCCCATGAGTCATCTTGTGAGCGCGGAACATTTACCTATGTGAGGAAAGCAAAGGGGCCTTCAAGGACAGAAGCAAAATTAATTAAGAGGCCAAGACTGAGAAGAAACAGAAAACTGCATCTCTATTCCTGCAGTCAAGTCCATGTGAGATTTCTGTGCCCATGGGCAGAGGGAACCTACCGTGCAGAAAACAGTGTAAAGCTTCCTGCAAGGGGTGAGCAAGTGGTTTGTCATTGTCCACCTGGCACATGCCTTCAGTTTATCTTTGAGTAATAAGAAAGTTTTCCTTCTTGTTTATCTGTCTGGTCCCAAGTGGTCCTAAAAATGTTCCCCCATCTTAGGCTGTGACAGCCTGACCCTGTTTGCTGGGACTATTTCTCTCACAGCTAGAAAGGGCTGCTTGGCTGCACTATGATTCTACATTATTGAACACACCACAAGCTCCTGATGATTTTACTTTAATTTAATTCTTTAATTCACAAACTGCTGTCTAGTAACCAATTCTTCTTGTCATTTTCTTGTTAATAAACTTGATCCTGCCTTTCTTACTTTACATACAGTTATGATAACACTTTCAAGTGCATTTGCTGTGTCAGAATCTGTAGTGAAATAATTCTGCTCAACAAGGCAGCAAATTGTTTTCCACATGAACATTATAAGTAGTTAAACAAATTTCCTTTTAGGAAAAAAGTTTGAGTGCTTTATTCAGTACTCACAGCATGCAGAAGGAAAACGCTGAGGTAACAGAAGGGCTACAGCGGGTCTTACACTGGGCAAGGTTTCCTCCTCCTCAAACTGGAGCTGGGTGAATGAAGGTCAAACAACCACTAGATGGAGATACCTGACTGCAGAACAAAACCCAAGCGGCGCCTGGACCACCCTCTGCAGAAAAGCTCTCAGAGTATTCAGAAGGAAACAGGAAAGAGATAAAAGGAAAGAAACCATGAAGTTTGCCTCCTTATCTTTCTCCGGACTGAGTAAAAGACCAATTATATGACTCACACTGTGCATGGCATCTCTCTCTCTCTCTGGCAGATCTTTTTTAGCTTCACCTCCTCTTGGTCCTCTTAGCTTGTCCTCTTTTTCACTCTACTAACTGTATGTCCTCTCCAATCCAGTATCTGGTGGCCATGTTTATCCTTTCAGGTTACAGCTCGAACATTAATATGTCTCCTGCCTCAATCAATGGGATGTGCACCCCTTCATAACATTTGCAAGGCCCCCACCCCTTCAACATGACAGAGCTCCTACATGTATGTTCTCCCACTTTAAATGGTTCTGTAGGCCCCAAGACACAGAGAGACATTCTTAGTACCCACCTTCAAACTCTTACCAGCACTGGCAATGCTCTTTTCCCTCATACTTTATCAGCTTTGGGGCTCATTGTCCCTCTTCTTCCTTAGAGTGCAATGCCCTTGAAATCCAAGACCACTTTTCTCCCCATTGTCTCATAGACCCGTTTTGGCTGGAAGAGACCTTCAGGATCATCAAGTTTTTCCCAGCCCTATCAGCAGCACTAAACCCTATTCCCCCATATCACCTCCTCTAACACTTCCTCCCAGTTCCTAAAATCAAGTGGCCAAATGCTCACAATTAAGTAGAGCAGTGGGAAACTACTCAGAGATCTTTAAAATAAATCACCTTTCTGCTCACCTTTATGTATTGTTGGTTTTAGCCGATTACACCTGCCCATAGACTCAGCTGATCACATACATATCTGAACCTAACAACTTCATTTGAGAGAACACAGGAGAAGCTCACAACAGCTCTTTTGAACACTGAGGAACAAACCCACAGAAGACACCAGGGGAACCTACTCAGGAAAAGAAAAAAAAAAAAAAAAGGAAGATCCAGTTTATTTGTAACACCCCCAAATCTCTTTTTATTTCTACCTGAAAACTACACAGTCACATAAAATCTATCAGATATTTGTGCACACTAAAAAAAGCATTGAACCTTTAAACCTTTCCTTCACTGTTTTTCTTTGTCCCAATGTAAAAGATTACAAACAAAACACCACTGTTTACTGGTTTCAAATAATAGTTAGGCAGTTTCCTTTAAAACACCATTGCACAGGACAGAAAAAATAGTAAAAAATGGAAGAAAAATGGTTAAATAAAAGTGTCCCTCAACTTCACATGCAGATCCTTGGATTTATTTCTAAAGCCCTGTTAGAGAGATGACACATATTTGGTCAGGTTTCCAAACTCTGATAAAACAACAACAACAAAAGAAATGAAGCCCAATGTGATTTGTTCTGGTTTTCAACTTACTGGAAAGCAAAGTTAAATGCAGAAAGCACTGCAGGCTGCATTCTTGGTTCATCTTGGCCAAAGATAAAATATTTATTGATCTCAGCAATACAAATTCAGTTTCTACTGGGAAGATGCTTTTGATGTTCACATGGGAGACTAAGTGTACTTACAGTACAAGACTTGGCCCAAAATTTCCACATCAACATGTCACACCACAATGACAGAATAACATTTTCCAGTATAATTAGAACTATACTCACATCCAGGAAGACCTCATTCAATCTGTTTCTCAAACACAAACTGTACAAACTGATCAAGACACAGCAGAAATGCCTTAAATTACTCCTCTAGTTGAATTGTTTTTAGCTAAAGACAACTGACTACAATTCTAAAATTTCTACGTGTTTGCACTGGTACCATTCAGACAGGCTCACTGCAGACTCTCACACCCCACATGTGACTGAAAGGGGCATGTCACCACTTGCAAGGCACAGAGCTGCCCCACGCTCTGGTCCTGCTCAGTGCAGCCAATTACGCCGTGGAATTCCCTCCCATCAGGCATGAAGAAAATAATGCGGCGCGTTATGCTTGAGCATACCAGTGCCTGGGTGGGCACTAGGGTTTATTAAAAGAATAACTATATGTGAGCATCAAAGAAGACTTTAAACTACAGCTCCATGAAAGATCCAGTGCAGAGATCCCTCGAGGAGCCATGGACAATACTCCCAAAAGGAAACCTGAGACCATCCTCGGAATTACAACATCATCCACTACAGCAAGGAAGCATAAAACAGCTCATTAGCAGCCCTATCGAGTGACAGACCTAAAGCCAGCTCCAAAGTTCCCCACACCTGTCTGCCTATAGCATCTGCCAAAAGCCAAATTCCATCAAGGGAAGAATCCTTGTCTCTCTTCTACATCTGGATCTTGCAGTCCCAGTATGCTCCAGGGAACTGCAGGTTTTAGAGCCGCAGGGTGCACAGACAGGCAGAAAAGATGACTGGATGCTGCAAGATCCTGCTCAAAAATGAATGAATTAGAACACTGCTGTGTTTCCAGTGTGAAAATCCATAACAGCATTTAAAATACCTGTCAACTTTAAGTATCATTATTTTATGTAGCACAATTTTAACTAGTCCAGCAAAAATTACAGTGATGTTTTTAGTACATGTGGTTCACTCATAACCTAAAAATTACCCAAGGCCTACGATTATCCTAGGAATTCATTTACAGCAGGCACCCTAAGACTTTCCTTTGTCAGACTAGGAGCAAACTGTATTAATCACACAGTGGTTACTCTAGAGTTTCACACTGAACTGCAATAGTGCAGTGAAAAACCTTCGCTATGACAAAGCCAAAGCTGAGCAAGATCAAAAAAACTTCTCTCCACACCAACCTACATGACGATCTGACTACTTTGTCAGTATCTCAGGATCTGTTTTTTTAGAAATAGTAGGGGGTTTTCAACATGCTTTATAGATAGGCCTCAAAAGTGATCAAGAAATTTGATTGTTAACTAGGAGAAACTAAACTAAGTACTGACATGCATGCACATCTATCCATCAGAGTCTCTGTGACTGATTTTTCCTGGACTGCTAGGAGTACCCCCACATCACACGACTCCACAGAGGACTGGAATAGCCTCAGTTAGAAACCAGACATTTTTATCCTTGGGGAAATCTTCTCTAATTGTAGCAAACTTCAAGCTAAAAGATGATAAAGAGATGATGATGCAATATGGTAAGAGTTGATGATGCAAGGGTAAGAGGAGAGAGATGAAATTGTTTTCTGACAATTTATTAAGAAATGTCACTTTTCTGTAATTGTGTCCTAGAAGCACGAATCCCATAGAATCATTCAGGTTGGTAAAGACCCTTGGGATCATCGCATCCAAACATCAACCCTAGTCTACAAGTTCAGTCCCAAACCAGTTCCCTCAACACTACATCTACGCAACTTTTAAACACATCCATGGATGGTGACTCAACCACCACCTGGGGCAGCCCATTCCAGTGCCTGACCACTCTCTCCAGGAAGAATTTCTTCATAATGTCTACAAAGGACCCTGCTAATGCTGCCACTCCCTTTTCCTTCCTCACACAATGAGCACTATTATTACTATCAGAATGTGCAGCAACTTTGCAGTGAAAGGTCTAAAATGAGATGTAAAAGAACTGTAGTAGTACACAGCTGTAGTTAAGACCAGCACCACAGATCCTACACAGCAGAACATTAAAACAGTAGAAAATTAGAACTTGACCCTGCCAAAACGCTGCAAGGCACCGAGTCCTTTGCAAGCCGCTGCATAAGAACTTTTCAGAAGAAATTGCAATCTTTCAAAAACCAAAAGGTAGAAGAGCACTTCCTGATTCTTCTGTAAATTACTCTTGCCCTTCCACTGCAAGAATATAAGCCCAGAGGGTTTCTTCTATATATTAAACTAGGTTTTTAAGTTTTGCTCCCAAATAACATTGCACCTAAACAGGTGAAGACATGTGAAAAGAAGACTTGAGGCTTGGGAGTTAAAAGGATTTTGCAGCTTTTCACTGCAGCTTCCCCATTGTCTAGAGTTGTCTTAAAGTCAGTTCCAGGCTTAATCAATTCTTAAAAAGAACGTCATTGTTTTGATGTAAAGAAAAGATGCATTAATAAAGAAGGGCCATTTAACCTCTGCCTTAGATTATAAAGATCTGTCTAGCAAACGTTTGAAGTACAATAATGATCCCACAAGGAAAGGTGGAATAGCAGTACCTGCATCTGGACACTTGCTTGGCTTCTCGCCACCGGCTGGCCACCGCAGCAAGGTGGTATAGATTCAGCAGTTGGCACAGACATCATAACCCACCACTGCATCTTCCAACAAGCCTGCACCGACACAAGGCAGGGCAATGTCTGAGGCAGGCTTGAGGAGGGAGGCAGCTGGCCTGGAAGTGACACGAGAATTCAGTAATCCGAAGGGCTGAGTCCCAAATGAAGGGACCTGCAGCCCCAGCTGGAGGATGCACGTGCTCAGAATCCTGTTCCGTTGTGTACTATGGAGAGATTTATGCCGCAGGACCAGGTCACATGTTATGGCAAAACGTGTGAGAGGAGTTCAAAAGGCTCTGTGTCACATGTAGGAGGGCAGTAAGTAACACGAATCAACTTTCTAGGTTTCCCTGCCCTGGCATGGCTTTGAGACACTTTTAAACTACTTCCCACTCAGTGTCTTGTCTTTTACCTTAACAAACACACAGAAATTTTAAGGAATCCCTACCTCTGGGAAAATATTTCTTTAGTTACAAATCTGCTAAGAGGTACCACCTCCAGTGTTTAAAGATCAGTTACCTACCTTATTAAGATAATAAAGTTCAGAACCACTGCAAACAGCTGCAGGTTCTTCTAGCACTTGAGGGATGATATCTTCAATGAAACCCCCTGATATCATTAGCTGTGGGAGAGCTCAGGGCTGTATCTGGTCTCTTTGTCACACACAGAGTCCAAAACTTAATGCACCAGGTTCTGCCCTGCACCATTGCCCTAACACTGCTGAAGCAGAACTTCAAATCCCACTGACTGCTTGGTATAACAACTTTAACCCATACTCTCCTAAGAAACCCTACACACTCACCCAATTACTCACTTTTAAAATGTGCTAAGCATAACCCGTGTTCAGCTGCACAGCAGATGGCAGTAAATCTTCACTTGTCATAGAGACCCTCCCACCTCCCTCCAGAACTGAAAGAATTTGTGAATACATTTAGGACATTTTTCAACATCCTGTAGGAGTAGACTCCTGCTCAGCTACACACGCCTTCAGCTTTTTCATCAACCTTTTCCCTAGGTGTGCATATATATGATTCAATTATTTCATGCATGGTTCATTCTCAGGGTTCTTTCATTATGGAAAAGCAATGTGATGCACAAGCAGTTTAGCACTATCAAATGAAGACTGGCTTATTTCAGTGAAACATACTCCAAAACTCTATGAAACAAACAGAGAATTCTTAATCACAGCTGTAAATGTGTTGACACGTACAGAGTGAAGATGGGAAAAAACATACTTGGTGTTGCTGACAGTATGTCAAATAGCATTACCAGAAAGAGAAGCAAGCTGCAGCATGTGATTTGGATGACACTTTGGAACACAGAATTTTATCTCGATTTAGATTTTCTGCCACAGTAGAGCATCTTCTTCCTGCCAAGCCTCTGCAAATCTCACTTAAGTTCTCAAATGCTCATCACTTAACCTCTTCTAAATGTCATTTGAAACTTCAAAACACTCCACATCCCAGTACTTAAAGGGTATATTTGCTACATCATTTTGCACCTACATATGTCAGCTCCAACTATTTTACAGAACACCTGAAGCTATAAAAACTCAGCTAAGAAAATGGTTTCCACAGAGGGCTGTGAACACCAGCTGGTAGAAGTATTCAGTTCCCTGTCTGGTCTTTGGGTGAGGCCCAGAGTGAACAAAGGTTTCCCTGACCATCTTTTTGATGAGGTTTACTAACAGTTCATAAATCCAGTGGAACTACCGTTAATGCCAATGAGGAAGGCATCCCCTTAAAGATCTCTTCACACACTATTCAGTGTACAAACGAAGCTCATCTCCAAACACACTGTTGTGCCTTGTGTTTCAGAGGGTTCCATAAAGAGCAATGAGAAACCACAAAACAATCTCTCTTTACACTGGCTGATACTAACTAAACCAGATTAGTATTGTACCAACTTGTAACAGCACACCGAAATCTGGTTTATATCACATCTTTCCAACGGACAGCATTCCAAAATAATTTTGGTGCCAGCTCCCACATTCCCTGAAGTGCCTTAAAAACCACCTTGTGACCATCTGTAGAAGTCTCACAACTTGCATCCAGAACTTGAGCACTGGCCCTCTGGGACTTCTGGGCTAACATTCAAGACCAGTACCCTGGCATCTGCACAGGATGGTGCAGAAGTGTGAAATCTCAAGACTCAAAACCCTACCAGAAATGTCTTCTGACCACGCTTAATTTATATGGAAGTCAGTCAAACAGCTACTGCAGTTCTGTTTCTCATGAGCAGCAGCTGAATTACTTGCAAAAAGCAGTGTGCCTGCAGCCTTGCACTTGCCTCTGCAGTGGTCTCGAGTGTTGGGGCAGGAAGACGTTGACTTGCGCCAGGACTCCCAAACAATACTGCCCTTGTGCCCTCTGATCCAGCGTGGGACTTGCCTGCAGTACAAACAATACAACTTCTCTTCAGCTGAATAATGCTGTAGATTTGGCTCTCTTGTAATTTTAAAGTAGTCTGTACACATATTTGCCCTTTTCTACTTTTCAGAAAACCCATCGGGGAGAGCTAGCAGCCACGTAGAGCCGCAGAGAAGGAAGGGAAAACAAAAGCAGTCTACCAACACCAGCATGTTAGCTGCTTGCAGATGAGCTGAATGCAATGTTGTATCAGGTCAAGTCTGCTTTGCTTGAACCCAGAAAAAACACTAAGAGAAGATGGTTATGTGACAGGGGAAATGGTACATAGTTTGGCAATGCACTTGATATCGGGCAGAGCAACAACTGATTAAGTTCTCATAACAAGAAGTCTATCTTTGGAGCTGCAAAAGGGCTGAGCCCACTTAACGGTGGTATCAGTAGTACGTGTCCAGATAAAGTGAACTTCAGAAGTGTTCTGTATAGACAAAAGCCTAAGCACTGAAAGTTAAGGAAGATTATTTTTTCTTAACACTTTTCAATACACACAAAAATGAGCAACTGAAATTAAGACAACTCCTAGAGAGTTTTGAGGGGAGATGCTTTGTGAAACGGAGATGTTCCTTGAAGGTAGGAAATTTGCACCTTCACCATCTAAGCCTGCCCAGCTTACAGTCTAAGCTGCTCACTACCTCTGTGTTAGATATCCATGCCTTCTTTTCTTCCTCTAGATGTTCACAGCACTGTCAAAAGAAGAAAGAGAAGGTGCTTCCTCGAAGCCTGCAAATAAAGTAGTTATTAAGAAGAGAGGTGTACAAGAGATGTCAATGTTTTCAAGAAGTCTAGCAAGAATATGAGACCTGTTTAGTCTACTTGTAGCAAATGTTTCACCTCTTGGCTCCCTGGGCAGAGCTCACTGTCTTCACACTGCTTCACAACATCCGTATCCTCAACAAAGGTAGAGGTTTCTCTACACCACTGCAGCAAATTCAGCCCAAGACACCCATTCAGCTCAATGCAACTTGCTTCAGATGAAGCACAGAGGAATCTTGTTAACTGTTACCTGATGTTTCACAGCCTAACATGTTTTCCCCTTCTCAAATGCTGAATACCTTGACATAGCTACAAACTTAAGATTTCAGTGTCAAATTTTTATAACATTTTTCTACTTTCTTAATATTTTGTCATGCTTTCATTATATACTTTTATGTTTTTATAATATGTCCATAACTTTTTAATAAATTTAGAAGACATTCTGATATTGTCGCAGTGTCATAACCACACATGCTTAGAGCTGAAAATAGACTTAAATTTTCCTTTCCTTTCCTTATTTGCCTACCCAATAATTCTTCCAGGCCACTTAAGCATGTATTTCATGTTTAATGGACTACTGTCATGTTTAAGCCAGTGGAATAACTCAAAGAACCACTTCTGTTGCTCCCAGTATAATCAACACTTAAAAACCATTGGTGTATTGAGGCCCTGGGCACTGTAAGTCAGTGAAGCTCTGTAGTATGATATTAGATTGACACACGTACTCCTGAGCAGTGTTTGCTCCACCCTTACTGTAGGATAAAGTGTTCAAGAAAAGAAAGCAAAAATCCTTGCAGTGACATGTACACAGTCTCACTTTAGAGGAGCTAATCTTTCAGTATGAGCAAAATGAGCTAGATAAGCATCTCTTGACACTCCATTAAGTTATGAGCCTCCTCCATATCAAAGACAACATACGACAGCTGAGTCATATACAGTATTTATGTGACATCCACTTGTCCAGTAGAAATGTTCTGTGATTCTGTGAAATGCCTTTACAGAATCAAGACCTTCAGCCTGAGAAGGACTACAGAAAAGTCTCTGGTACTGTGACAGTGAGCTCACACGATCCAGACAGACAGATAGCCTTGTGACCTTTATAATTACACCCCATTGTGGGCAGCTCACTTGCCTGTGGACAACTCTATTTATGGCAATGACAAATCACTGCAGGTTAGCCCCTGTCTGAGAGCCTGAAGACTAGCATACCTGAACTGCCAAATATCTCAACATTCCTCACCCCATGCTTGCTTTGCTCTAGTGAGACAGTCAAATCCAAGCCATCCCCAGCCTCTCCTGGTTGTAGTTCTGACTGCCAGAAAAGGAAAAAGAATACTGTGCCACAGCATGAGGAGCCTGTACTCAGTGCTGACTGCTGGTGATCAAGCTGTTACTGTGACTCTAAGAGGAACAGAAACAGGATCTTATCAAAAATCTTTGCTCATGAGCCAAAAATCAAAGCAAAGGAGGGAGTAAAGCAGTTGGAGCTAACTGGAGATTTATACCATTTTCTTACCACTTCTCCCTTTCTGATCTGCTCCCTGCTGGATAAATGTAATTCAAGTCTCCTGCCTCTGTGTGGAAACTGCTGAAGTTTTCCCTCCTTTTGCAAGCTTTGGCTTAACCCTGACCCTCTACCTCATCTGCCTTTCCCACTCCACACAATGCTGCTAAATAAATAAATAAACCAATCACTCACAGGTTTCTGCAGCTCAAGGCTGGACATACCCCTGAGTCACCCTGCCCTACCCTGTGCGCGTGGGACGCGACAGCCAGCTGTCCTGATAACACGCATCTGCCTGAAAGCAAGACTGCCAGCAAAACACCACAGTCTAGATCTAGATTAGTCAAGAGAGGAAAAACGGACTAGGTTTATCTCCTTTTGGTATGTTGCAGCATGAACATCAAAACAGACTTTGATTCCAATTTAAATATCCATTTCTGAACTTACTTCTTCAGACCTGGCATTAAAACATGCTCTATTAGCATGGTCCCAGCTTGCCACACAAACGAAGGTTGCAGTCCTACTGCCATTTAAAACTGAAGCAGACTTCAGTGAACAGCATCTATGCTTACTCCAAATATTTGGTGAAAATACTGAATAAGACTGAGTGCAAGTTCCTATGGTATCACACTGAAAAGATCCCTGTTTGTAGGAAATTCACCACTGCCAATGGTTCCCAGACACTGAAGTTCTGAGCATTTTTAATCTGCTTTCCTGATAATGTGGTTTTTTCCCTAAAAATGAAAACACTGGGAGAAAAATAACCTGCAAACGTAAAATCCTACTATCCATGTATCTGCCTTTATCAAACAAAACTAAATATTTTTTAAAAAATATTCAAACACTTTTAACAGAAGATGATGCTGACTGAAACAACTATACTTCTCCCCTCTAAGCTTCTGTTGGTTAAGCCTTTGTCCATTGTACGCACCTTAAAAATTCCTGTAATATTGGCACTTGTGTAAGATGAACTACAACACGGATAAACAAACCACCCCAGTCATCATCTAGCAGCGGTTAGCCCTTCTTCACCAGCCTGGATTTACACCCGTATTCCAGGATTCTTGAAATTCTAAGGGAACCTCCAGACCCAACTCTTAAGACTCTTGAGTGCAGCAGACCAGACAGGCCGGATTTTAGTGCAGTTCTACTAGGAACCATTACCATATCCTCATTAAATATTGACTTCTGAGTACTTCACCAGCACCATTAAATATAACTAGGTTATCCTGCTCTGCTCCAAACAGAAAATGATGTATTAGAACGTGCAGTATTTATCGAACAGTTCTGCCTTTTTGTTTTTGCATCAATTCCAGCTCCTTTACAGTCTTTATCTGCCCCTGGGTCTTTCTTATTTCTAGCATCACAATCCTGAAATGTTTAAATTCACCATCAACCACAGATTTTATTCTTATGATTTCATCTTCCCAGCCAGAACGGCCCCGTTGGTTTTTCAGTCACTGAGTGGGAGGAGTGCAGCAGATATTTTGCAAGTGCTTCTTAACAAAATCCCACTTCTAATTTTTTTCTTCTCAATCAACTTTGCTCTAAGATTTTCCCCAGACTGATAAAATTCCACCTTTCTGAAACACCAAATCAGTGTGTTACCCACACAAGCAGCATATGCCTCTTCACTGGGAAGTAGGTCATGCTCACTGGTCCCTAGGCAACCACCAAATCTCACTCCCTTGATCAATTCATCAGCATCCCTGTTCATGACGTCTGAAATGGATTCAGCTGGTATTGTGCGCGGTGTTTTTTGTATTAAAAGATTATTATCTGTTTTTAGCAGTGCAAAGTGTGCTACTGTTGGCTGTATCAACTCTCCGCGATATTGAATGGCCCATTTTTAAATATTCCATATCCGTTTTCCGTCTCCGCCCACACAATGCTATAGAATAGACTAGCTCCCACTGGTCTCTGGTTTTATTAATGGATTCTTTTCTAGAGCTTGATTATCAAGTTAATACTTATGCAGTAAAAACTTCGCAGATGGGAGTTACTCATCAGTTCTTTAATACTGTAACATACAGCATTGGGGGTTTTTTTACGCTCATCCTTTCTAAGACTATGGATGGCCCCACGAGCAGACGAGGAAGTTACAGAGTACATCCTGTAGCAAAGTGCATTATACCAGATGCATATGAACAAGCAGTGCATTTGAAAGTATGACAAATTAACAGGCACCATAGAGCAAGGCAAGAGCCATAAAGCATGATGACAGAACCCTAGCTTAGGCAGGTACAAATGTGCTTCCATCAGGGCTGGGTGAGCTTCTTTGCAAGAACCACTTAAATGTTGAGATAACGTGACTCAGCACTGGTTCAGACACTGAAGTATCCCAAGAGTTTTATGACCATAGTCACGCAAACAGATTCCCAACATTTCAGCAATACACTTCTCATAAAATCACTGACAGTACCCAGTTCCCTTTTGCTGGTCCTCCACAGACCATGCATTAGTGCTACGTGAGTGACTTCTCTCTCATACAGTTTGTGATAAAGAATCGATTTGTTCACAGCAAGGTGAACTCAGTTTGTACGTTTGACTTAGTGACAGAACACAGTCTTGTAAGTTAAATGTTAATTCAATGCCTTCAGACTTGCTTCTTGTAATGCCTAGGCAGGTTTTGCCTTCCAGTTTCTGAAGTACAGACTGCTGCATGCAGAGAGCTCTGCAGCTCCCTGGAATGTGGCCCAAAGTTGTGCTTGGACTCTACTATCAGGATTAATTTTGTAAGCTTATAAGGAAACAGTCTATGAGCTGCTGCTTTCCTTTCTCCTGGCAATCACCTTTTGGTTAGAGATCAGAACAAAGAAGAACAACAGTTAGTTGTTCTAAGCAGTTAGTTTTTCTAAGCAACACCTAGAGATACCTTGTGCAGATAAGAATAGAAGGCTAAGACAGTCCTATTTGCAAACATAAAATTAGAAAATGATGGAGATACTAAAGCCAGCCCCCAGAACTAAGGGATTAATGTTAATGTGTAAAGGTAAATAACTTGATCGTATCACATTGTCTCATACTGAGAGTAACTTCATCTACGTACTAAGGAAAGAAGCAAAATATAAAGTAATTAAACATGTATTTTCCTATTGACATTGGTAGAAAGGAAAAATCAAAGAAAATATGTGAAATGTAAAAGAAAGTTAGAATAATGTATTTTTAAAACACGTTCTTGCAGATGAGACATGGGTATGAAACAAGATTTTTCCTATTCTGGTCTGAGAAAAAAAGCGTCACTTTTGGTTACGTGTCTTAAAAGACAGAGGAATAAGGGAAACTTTCTTCATATTCATTAAAGCTGGAGTTCAGGCCCCAGTGTCTCAGCAGAGACAGCACAATACACCACTAAATACGCTCACTGCCTAAGCCCAGCCATCACCTGCCCAAGCCCAGTTCACAGGAGGACGTAACACTCATTCCAGACAAGCAATGTCTAGTGACTGTAATTTTTCCTGATGTGTACTCAGCAAATGCATCAGCAACAGAAGTGAAGTAGATGTAGATCTTCACTGAGGAAAGGAGGAGACTTTGCTCCTCACCTCCATTCAACTGCTCCACTCATTGCAGATTGCCTTAATACCAGCACCTTGCATTAGCTCTTCAGAGCAGCCAGCCAAGAAGCCTAACAAAAGGCATTTAGGGAAGGCTGTTTTCATTCCTTCATATCCCATCAGTTCCAGAGAATATGGGTATGGGACTCTGACTTCGCTGTGTGACTGGTGTTCACATAGCTGCAGCCCTAAAACCTGCTGGGCATGACCGCCTGCAGACACAGCAGATTTACATCTGTCTTCATCATCAGGCTGTGGCTGTCAATCCCACCAGTTTCACGGGAAACCCTGGTGTTACCAATCAGCTTAGCCTACTGTGCACACGCCACACAGCTATAAACCATAAAATTATTGTTTTTACAAGGGCAGTGGATTTAAAATTGCCTGACCCCTCCAATTCAAGAAATGCAAGGCTATTGGACCTCAGAAATACATACGTAAATGGGTAAAATCATGTTCTCCAGTGTCTTGGGATGTATCCAAACCCTGAACCTACAACACATACATAAGCACAAAAGAGAAAAGGTGTTTCCTATTTTGCACAGGCTGACATATGCAAGAGCTGTCCTTTGAGCAGTGATTCACCACGTGACCTCTGAAGCCAGCAATGGCAGCAGCATCGTCTGCATGCACTGAGAGACAACAGGTGGGAGAAGCAGACGACACAAGTTTTCTTTTAGGTGTATGAAGTTTGTATTTCATTCATGCTATTTGTGAAATGGAATAGCATCAGCAAGTAGTCATGAGGCCACAAGTTAGGAAATTACATCATGTATTTGGCAATAACTGCAAGATATAAATAGCCTGGAACATCAAACCTTTCACAGAAACAGATGCAAAATGGGATTCACTTGCCCCTGGGCAATTCACAGTGTGTAACATTTATGCATGGATGGGTAAGCTGATTTTAGCTTCCCAGAAGTAAAGAAAGTGGATTGCACACTCCCACAAGAAGGGCAGCAGGTGATTGTTACAAGCTGCAGCACAAAGCAAAGAATTTAATTCAGTACACTGAAAAAGCACAAATCCAACAAAGAATGTCAGGAACCTTTTTCTTTCTCTCCATTCCCCTATTCAAAGTAGTTATAGGAAAATAAATTATTCTAAGCACTATATTTAGTATAAGTAATCTATATTAAAAATTCCCTGAATGCAAGCTTACAATAGAAACAGTACAGTTCCCTTATTCCTTTTGGGCTATTTTAAACCCATTTGTGAGGAGTTCAACACCTAAAGCCTGATCTTGCACAGACAAAAGGACAGCAATTATTTTATTCCCGCATCCGGTCTCACGGATCCTTGTTGGAATAGATATGCATACATGCTTTCAGAACAGAGCACAGTGAAGCATGTGTGACACAAATTACATTACATTACATTGAATTAACTCTATACAAACTAACATTTACTGCATCTTCTGCTTTTATAATATAATGGATAAAGACAGGCATGGATTACTGAGATCCACAGGACATTGGACCACACAACTGTCAACAGCTACTGGCATCCTAAACCGTTCATTGAAAGGGGCAGCATGGACACACTTCTGGGCACTGGAATGAGCACAGTGTCAGTCTGGCAGCCAGAGAGTCTTCAGAATAAGGAACAGTGAGTAAAGAAACCTGGCTGTCATATCAAACACTTTGGTAAATCAATTTATAATAGGGAATGCAGATGAAATAAAAACACTGCTTGGAAATACTCTCAGCACTCGCCCACGCTGAGTTTCAGAAACTTCCCTTATTCCTCCCCACTTCTGCCAGCAGCAGCCTCAGAGTGTTGCTGAAGAAAAATGCAACTGAATCCCACACACTCTGCAAACACCTTTGCTTGCATGAGGACGGTACTTTCCAGTGAAAAAATAAAACAGACTGCAGGCAAAACACTTCCTGGTCCCTTATTGCCTAGCAGCCACAGCAAAACACAGAGGTTTTGGTAGGGACCACAGGAACATACACAGACCTAATTCCGGCAAGGCAGAGAGGAGTGAGATGGCAATCTCATAGAGAGACCAAAAAATCACTTCAACTATTTGTACTGCTGATCTTGCCTCCCCCAAATTAACCATTAGTTTTTCAATTGTCTGTAAAACCTTTTATTTATTCAAGAACTGCAAGGCGCTTTACTTCAGTAGTTGTTAAGTATGTTGTACAGTTTTGAACTGTCAACTATTGAGCGTCTTGTATATTGAAGAGGTGGGCAAACAGATAAGGCAGACAAACCTTCCGTAAACAGGACCAGCAGCCAGGCATTTTCCTAAATCCAGCTAGCATATGTGCCTGACTAGCAGGAGGCGTACCCATGCAACGTTAGTAAGCCTTCCCCAGGTTAAATAATAGTGTTCTGAAGCAAAAGATTAGATTGCTCATTTAAGCTGATCTAGATGCTGACTGAAACAATGCACAAGGCAAGCAACTCCAGCTTCTAGAAAGGTCCCAGCGAATGTGGATTGCTTGTCTATTCTGAGGCTTCTTGCACTTCTTTGTCTTGCAGCTGCAATTAACAACCATATGCAGGAGATCTAAGACTTCTAATAGTTAAGCGGATTCACCATCGCATAAAAATAACAGTCTGCAGCATAAAAATAATCTAAACACTGCTAAGCAATTTAAAGCAAATGGCAGTCTTGCTGATTGAGATTTTACAGATGTTGGAGGGAAATTGCTTCCTAGCTGCTAGCAAAAGAAAGATTGCAAGATACAAACATACATAGTTCTTTACAGTGTTACCCATCAGCGTTCATGAATGGCTGTTGCAATCACTCTTCTCCTAGACCTTCCCTGTTTTCCATAATGATTTTACCTATCTTGACTTTCCTCCCCTCTTACTCATTCTCTCCTGCAGCACTGACAGTAAAACACAAATGTTATTTAAGTACAGAAATCCTTAAAGTAGATTTCACTGGGGTTAGGGGCTATTTTTAGCCCAGCCAGCACACAGATCCACATAAGTGTTTACTAGCTTGAGCATAGGTCATAAAGTCTGCATTTGTCATTACCAAAGACCACCTGCAGTTCAGATAATTTATTAGCAATGACAACTGTTTATTACTCTCCAACAGGCAAATAAATTTAACCCTTCTCTATCAGTCACAAAGCTTCTGAGAGAACACTACAGCAGTGACCTTTGTGGTGTCTCTTAATCTTTGCGCCCAGAGAAACATCCAGAGGAACTGCTGACCTCAAAGTTACAACCTTCCCATACGGCTCAAGTCTTCAAGTGGGAAGTGTGAATTGGACACACGGAGCCAAATCCCCCCAGGAAGCCTCCCAGCGACAGCAGATAAGTTATCCCGAAAAACAAACAAACCCATCTGCAGAATATAGTGGAAAGAAGTTAAGAACCAAGACAGGAGAACTGGATACATTACTGAATATCCACCACTTCACATGTTATTGATTTCAACGTTCTTTTCCCTCAAATTAACCCTGCAAGTAATTGTAAATCTCAGTGAGATATTCCTCTGTGCAAGGCAAAGACATTTTCAAATGGAAAATATTTTCAAGTATCTTGTCTACTGCCTTTATTATGTATAATGCTAGTACTGGTTTCCTATTTCTGTCATAATCTGTATCACTGCTGCAAACTTGTTAAGAGCTTCTTAAAGAAGTCTCCTTGGCCACCTCTCCCTTTCTGACTGCTTTGGGTAGGAGGCTGAGGGACCCTGTAAAGTGCAAGAGGATCTTAACTGAGCCCATTTGGACAACCACGAGGATTTATCAAAGGTAGTGATTTACAAGACCAGGACTCGATTGCTCTATGGGGGGTCTTTTCTGCTCTACTAACAGTGGTTTTGGTGCATTTCAGCCTAGAAAAGCTGCTCTGTGGACCCATCTAGTAATAACATACTTCATCCTCTGTATTAAATGGATAAAGAAGGAATTGCACGTCAAGGTAATTCTCCCTGGAAATACTGCAGTGTTGTGTTTGCTCACTACACCACAAACATGGTAAGCCCAGATTCAGAGTCACCCTTCATCTCCTTTATCTTCTATAGATAAAGTTGATGGCAAAACAAACAAAAACACGTGAGGAATTTTGGATTGTCTAGACTGGGAATGCTGTAACGTTTCTCTGTCACTAGTTACCACAAGGAATAAAAACAAGTCTGGCATCTTCTTTACAAGCCTGAAGAACACAATTTGAGCTTCTGCAACAAACCAGTTAGATTCCCAGTTTTCTGCTCCTCATAACAAATTCGTGTTAAATAAAGCATAGATCATCGTGTGTCTAAACCAGGCACATAGCTTCACCTGGAATCCATTTTCTAAGCACAGAACTAAAATTCGAAATCTAGCTTCCAAAGAAGAACAATCGCCTTGTTTCTCACCAACTCCAGTTCAGTACATAAATGACTCTTGATGAATTACCATTTGTTATTTGGGTAGACACAATTCACCAATTAATATACAGAGAACCCAAACTTACTCTGTATCGCTTACATGCTTAGATGAATACTAATGTGAATAATTTTAGACAGCGAGTGAATAACTACTATGTAAATATTCACAATGACCTCCTCAACTTCATTCCTTAGGATACTCAGGGCAATTAAAAACAATTATCCTGAGCTTATTCCAAAATGTGCAGAAGCCAACAGAAAGATTTATGTTTATTTCCACGCCTTTAAAAGTGACTCTGACCCCAGAGTCATTAATTCATTTGCAATGGCAGTGCGTACAGAAGTACCAGGCATGTTGATGCCAGCAGGTCTCCTGGGATTTCCTCCCACATTACTATAGTCTGCAGTCTCTGAGATTCTGAGATCCACAAAGCAGCAAACCTGGCGAGACCTTGGAGACCTGCCTGCAGACAATGCTATTGGGGCTGCTCTGGTGGCTCTTCAGCAAAGTACTGGGCAACACAGAACTTGAATCTCGCATTTGTGGAGGAAGGAACCTGAAGCACTGGCTGCAGTTGAAACTCAGATTCTGGGTCTGCAACCAGAGACCAGATGCCCCGGGAGAAGGCACATGCTGCTAAAACCATCGCAAACTGCAGCTTCTCAGCAGAGAGCATCTTCATCCTCAGTCTCCGAGCCAAATAGCCAAAGCAACTCTGTGATCTCAGCTGCAACACAGCCATGGATGCAGAGGCAGTGCCTCTCTCAAGCAGGGAGGTCCTGCTTGGATCATTTGAGAGGAAGAAATGACCAGTCACTAATTTTCTATCTTAAATATAAAGCTCGTAAGTTCAGATCACACAATACAGGTTGCGATTTTTTCATAGAAGAACAAGAGCTTTAAAAGGCAAGCTGACACGTTCTCCATCGGCTTTATCTTCTAAATGGTTGCACATTCTGTGCCAAGTCCAGCACTGATAACAGTCTTGTGCTGGAACACAACATGGGAGAAATTATTTATTATATTGCCATAGTCTAGAAATTTTAGATTGCTTGTGTGAGGCACTGGGAGGTTGTTTTGACTTGCAATTCCAAGCTGAGATTGTGCAGCTCTGCAAACAAACAGAAGGGGTTTGGAGCTTGAGATTTTGGATTTCCAGCTCCTCCTTCTTCTTGACTTCACTTTCATCTGTTGTTCAGAGAGGACACATGGCACTGAGCTAGGCATGATGGGGATCTTGTTCTGAGAATGTGGTCAACAGAATGAGAGAAAGTTTCATCTGAATTCCATGGTTTCCTGAAACAGAGACAGTTCTCTGCTCATCTGTGGTCATAGGAATTGGTGCTCTGGAAATGGAAGACTGTTGTAGAAGCACATGGAACAGAGAACTGAGCTTTAAAATGTCCAGTAACATTGAGGGATGTGTGCATGGACTTGATGGACACCACATTTCCGCAAAAAGCAAGAATGGCTGTAAGTGTCTTTGAGAGATTGGAGATCACAGTTTGGCTCGGTTACGTTAAGAACATGTGATTAATCACTGTATGTCTTTGCGTGGAGTTTTTAATTAAACATGTCTTACTGTTTTTCCCCAAACTGAGTTAGTTTTGGATTCATCTGCAATTTAAGTGAATTTTCAAATGCTCCTTGTTTTGCTTTTTGTTTCAGCCTATTAGCATATGAACTAAATTAATTTGTCAACTTTGTCTTGTGTGTTTAACCTCTTTACATATATCTATTGATATATGTATGTGTCTATAAAAATAATCTCATGTTTACAGATAGTAGTGGCTGGGTCAATAAATACATTATCAGCTTACTGTCTCCTTCTTCAATGCAGATTATAGTTCTCCACTCCTTGGCAAACGCTTTGAGTTGTGCAAGTGTGCAACAACATAATTACTATCATTCTCACATACTTTTGTGCTATGGAAGTCTCACCACAGGTGTCGTTTGTTAAAAAAAGAAATCTTTCAAGTGAATTACATTTTAAGTTGTTGCATTCAAGTGTTTATTGACACAGTTAAGTATCTTCAAAATTCACGTTACTATAAGTGCAGCTTGCACTGAAGACTTGGAAACAAATGAGCCATGGTCGTAATTCTAGAATTAACCTAAACGATAGAGCCATGCAGAGACCAGACTTCAGCCTGGTTGCACAAGTGATTTAGAAAAATACATGTAATTGAAATTAAGGATGCCAGATTTACTGCTGGGATATGCTGCTACATTTCCACTGATCTCCATAGCATTAGTTAGAGCGAAGGTCACTTTTCATTCCAGCACGCTTGAACAACTGGCTGAAAAGCAATGCTGTGGGTGCTGGGAAAGCTTCTGAACACTAACAGAGCACAGAAGAGGTGAATAAGAGGCAAGATGTCATTGATGCCTTGAGATATGTCTTTACAAAAAAGCAGCTAAACTCATAAGACAGAGACTGAGTGCTGTCAGGCTTTCAGAGACCTGATTCATCAAGAGAAACAATACTGCTCTTGATGTTAATTTTTTTTTAGAACTGATTGCTGCTACTACTATGTAATTGACATAATTACATTCATTACAAGGACTATTTGCTTAATGAGCAAACCTTCTGTCATATTTGTCAACATCAGTCTGTTCCTCAGAGGAAGGCTAAAAGCCCCACAGCCCTCCGATGAACATGTTAAGATACATTAAGACAAGTAACAGTAAGAAACAGAACTTGCCTGGTTAAAAATGATATTGCAGTGGCTACTGTACATCATCTCAGACTATTCCACTCATGATGTCTGAGAGACTAAAAGCCTTTTTGGCAGTACAGTCTTTGTACAGGGAGGGCAATCTACATCTCAGGCACATCAGGTTCCTGCCTCTGTTGCCCCACAGGCTCAATTTCAAGCTTTCAGTTTCGCTCTGCTGAAAATGGAGGGAGTCTCACACTAAGCAGGTGAATACTCAGAGCTCCTGCTGCTTCTGGGGTAAACAAAACAATACTGCTATTCCCATTTGTTCCTATAAAAAAAGCAGTAACATCTGCTAAAAGAAAAGCTCATGTGGTGGAAGGATGCTGTGTTTTGGAAAACATGATGGCAGAGAAGATCCCCCAATTCAGAAGGTTCCAAATTTCAGGACAGATCAAGAAATGTTACTGATTTTAGAGTCCCCAGAAAACAACACACAGTGGAACAGAGTTCTCCAGCTGAAGCGCAGCAGAGCTAGGGCTCGGATATAATATACAGCAATTAAGCAGTGGGCTTACAATACTTTCTGAAGATTAGTATAAGATTTCCATCTCCGATAATGTCATCACGTCATGAGTCAATCCCATTTCTTTTAGTCATCAATATCTTTCTGCACTGCTACTAATATATTCCTCATTTTCTGATTCCAAAGGAGTGCATCCCCTTTTCCACACGTAGGCTTGGTATAACTTGCTGGCTAATGTATCCCCCAGGGAATTAAAACCAGAATTTATCTGACGTTCCTGCGTTACTGGCCGAGAGCAGATGCTTCAGCACAGAAGATTTTCAGATTATCAAGAGCGGGTAAGAGGAATGTCACAGTCTCTGCTGGTCTATGTAGGGACATTTATCAGAAAGGCAGCCGGTGTAAGATTGCCATGTTCTCTTCCCCTGATGCAACAATGTACCTTAATTTAAAAATGTTTAAGTAATTAAGTTGACTGTTATCTTTGAAGATAAAACAAAATGAGGATTTAATGCCCCTCGGATGCAGAAGTTGTTCCCTTGATGCTGAAATAGCCTCAGAAACATAGTATTACCTTTCCTCTAATTCTTCTCGTATGACAATAGGTATTTCCACTAGGTGCACTGTGCACAAAGCCCTTGGACAAGAGGCTAGAACCATGGTTTTACTGCCCCAAAACAATTTTTGTCTGTTCTAGAGAGAAACAGAAGTCTGTTTTCTTGAGGTAAATGAAACTTCTCCCCTCTAATAGGGGAGAAGCATCTGGGGTGTTTCACTTTGATGAGCAATAGAACAATTAAAGGCTTAAGAAGCAAAATAACCCTTAAGAAGAAAAAGAACCCATCAGTTGGTGGAGTAGAAGAGATTGATGTTTTTTATCTCAATATGCAACACAGAAAGTTGCAAAACTTTGATGAAACCTCAGGTTCCTGTTCCTCAGTTGTGAACAAGAAACAACTTTTGTCTAACAACAAAGAAATACAAGTCACACATGAAAAATTAACAAAATCTATATCAGAAAATAAGCAGCAGAGGAAATTAGTCTGCAAAAGCTTCCTTCCTAAGATACTTCTATATCTGGCATGAGTCAAGCACCAGAAAAGATGCATGAAGGAGAAAAGGTGGTGATAGGCATCCATGTCACCAGCACTCTGGAATGCTGCAGTGTATGTTTAAAGAAACCCCCTCTGAGAATTGCAGGATCCACATGGCACAGTTCACAGATGGTGCACAGTATAGAATTATCTGAGGAGCAGATCCGAACAAGGAAAACATCTGCAACTCCTCTGTTTACATGGCTACAATTTCTCCTTCATGAGAAAATTAGGTGCCCGGTCCCCATCACAGATAGTGCTAAGCCAACACCATTTTCCTCTGGAAAGGATCTTCCTCTGAGGACAAAGGCTGCTTTGGCAATTGAAGTTGAATCTACCCCGCTCACAATGTATTTTCAGCCATGTAATGAAGAAAAGAAAAAAATAATCTCTCCTAGGTTTTTCTGAGTAAGGGCACATTAAGGTAATATTTCAATTTTTTAAAATGTGTTTTCAACATTAGAATGCCCCCAGAAGGTGAAAAAACCCCAGATTGTGTGTGTGCACAAGTACTACGACAGACCTGGCAAGAATAACATTTAACCATTGAGCCGGTGCCCGCAGGACAAACGCGTGTGGGTTTACCCATTTCACCGTGCATGACTTGGCAGCTTAATACATATTTTGCATCAGCTTCTGCCTCGACTTTGTTCACATCAAATCCTTGTAAGAAGATCAATGAGCTCTTAGGAGGATATGAAATTACTGACACAACAGAACCCACATAAGCCATGACTTAATTCAGCCAAGTGTCCTTAGCTGGCCACTTTTTCCTAGAGTATTTCCAGTTCCACAAAATTTCTGGAAAGCAAGAGACGAGTATTTAAGAGTCAGCAAAAATTTAGCTGGAGTTCTACACTGTTTGCTTCTATTTATCTTTTTTCTTTCCCTGTAAGGTTTCCATGGCTGATTTGCAACTGATATCACTAAAATGCCTGACTTTGCCTACATTACCCACTATGGTGCAGCAGAGAGATACTTCAAGCTAGCTTAAAATAAACTGGCTTGAGCACAAGAAATGGGGCTAGATGTTAACAACATGGAGCTCTGCCACAGCTTCATCTATCCCAGCAGGGACCAAGAGATACTGGCACAGCCTCCAGATACGTTAGGCTTGGATCCGTGCCCACCTCTAAGCTCTGCTTTGTGTGCAGGCTCTGTCACTTCTACCCCATCTTTGTGCTGGCATTTTATTCCGTTTTAACAGTACTTCTGCGAAGAAAGTTTAGACTCCTGCTCCCCATGTCCTCACTGCACAGCCACATGTCACCAGCCCTTGCAGTAACACTCACACGGACATCAAACAGGCAAATTATCAGTGCCACATATGCAATGGCTGCTGTGGCATCTGCAGAGAGCAGGAGCTTAGAATCCCTCCCTCAAAATCCTATGCAGTCACCACAGAGCTGTATGGGACACAGCACTGGGACAATGGGCATCCTCCACCATGGCCACACTGAGCAGGGGTGACAGTACTTTTAAAAGTAAGGAATAAAGTCTTCATGCACCTTAAGGGTGATTTACGACTGACGGAAAAGGGGAAATGAGAAAAATATTTTCATTCACTACTGTGAAGAAATTGCACAGGAAATTGCCTTCTTAGAATGTCTTCTGGGAGATAAAAATTGTCGTAACTGGGAAAATAGAAAAATGATGGCGTAGGAATCAAAATTAAAATTCAGCATCCTTTCCTTTTTGGCCAGAGTAAACATAAGCTAAATGTTCTTAAAACTGCAAAGATCCAAAAAAAGATCATCCATGAAATTCCTCACTATCTGGAAAGAAAATATCTATAACCCAATGAGTTCAAAGACCAAATATCTATTATAGTTTCAAAGAGCAAGTCCACACTCAACTCTTCATCAAGTTTAGCTCCTCCTAGATCCAGGGAACCTTCTGTTTTTCTGGTTTTAAAGCACTTCTAAACATCATCACCACATCACCACCTAAACAAACGTTACACTCGTATGAACAGCACATATTTTATGATCTGCTAGACCAAGATTTTCAGAAGCATGCTCACAACAGAGACCATATGGAAGAGGATTTCCTTCTACATGTACAACCTAATTTAATTTTCAGTTGCTTCTCTATTTTATTTTTTTTTTTTAGGTTTCAGTTCAATTTCTATTCCACTCCCTCCCCCACTCCAGAAAGAATTTAGAAATATAAAGGGTAAGTCCAGGAAAAACTCAGAATTTCTTACAGAGGCTTACTTAAAAGGGCAATCAGCTGCAATGGATTAACGTATTTCCTTTCCCACAGCTTTTTCACTTTAACCATAACTGTACATATTTAGTGCGACCCTTCCATCTGCCAGCAGCATTGAGCTGACACGTCCAGTGCACAGGCTGCAGGGACTGACAGCGAGGAGAGATAGATCCCACCACTGCTCTCAAACTTTGTGATTAATGCAGCATGAAGCCTGGTGAAAAGCCACACTTGTGGATGCTGCTGTCTACCAACGGTGCCACAAATCCTTGTTATTCCAACCGTTTATCCTAATCATAAGTCAAGTCTTTAACAACAGAATTTTCTTATGAACAAAAACCACAAACAGAAGGGCTATAATCAGATTTGTCATTTTTCGTGCAAGAAGTCCTACACAGTCTGTGTGGTGGAAGAAAAAAAGGCTAACAGAGACATTTACTTTTCTTTTGTGAAAAGCAGTCCAGCCAAGGAGGAGGTACTCACACCATTTGACAAGGTCAAACTGAGTCCACATCACCGTCAGAATTTACCCTTTGAAGCCAACCTTTTCAGCAGGCATAAACACACGCATCTGACAATACGGGCGGTGCTACAGATACATAAGTTATGTAAATGATACGACATACCATAATCACCTTTAAACTTATTTTTGGAAACCAGAGGTTTCTGGAAGAGATCAACCAACCACATCATCACTCCAGTGCCCCAAAGTGACAAACCCGCTACCCACAGCGATGTCACAGTAATTTGCCCAACAGCTCGGTGACCTCTCTGCAAAACTCTCTCCAGCATAACACTGGCCTGAATAAACCTAGCTCCTCTGCAAAACAAAAGAAAGATGGATGTAAAAGCCTGAAAAACAAGTTCCACACAGTGAACTTTCAGAAAAGGTGATGTTTTTCTTCTTGTTTGACAGATCTGCTTTTGGGAGGGTTATATTTATTAGTAATTAAGAGTGACATTTGAGGTAAGTTGACCACAACTCTGACACTGATTTCAGAAGTTTCAGCAGGAGTTTCATCCCTCTTTCACATTTCTTCTCTAATATTTTTTCATGAGTTATGGAGAATTTCCAATTGTAACTGGTCAAGATGGGTAATCTCAGAACAAAACAAAACACTTTTTAGCATTTTGAGAAGGCCACCAAAATCCATATGTATTTCCTAGTTTTCAGAAAGCACAAAGGGAAAGGGAGTCCTCAGTCTACTGGAAAATACAGCCAGCCTGGCCACCAGAATATCTACTGAGGTCCACAGCAACAAAGCCAGGAACAGAACAAGTACAGCAAAGTAGCTCCCATACAAGAGAGAGTATTGATTCCTTCCAGAGGTTACAGTAATGCAGTCTCCCTTTTCCAAGATCAATAACCAGGCTTTGTGATGCAGAGCTTTCTTCAGTGGGAATCTAAACCAGGTCTATCAGTTTGCTGTGCAAGAGTCACCAAAAACACCCAATCTTACAACTGCACTTTACACTCAAAACCATGGCCTTAATACAGATGGCCTTTCCCCATCCCCATGAATCATCTGGGCAGGTGCCACCTTCTTAGAACTGATTATTAGCATTAATGACCCACATCAACGCTCTTCATGCTCTATTTTTTTTAAAAAGGCAGAAGTCTCTTAACTCTGAGCGATGAAACTCACATTTACATCTTAGCACAAAGAAAATTCCCATGTCTAGCACACTAGTCTCATCTGTCATCAAGCTTTGAAAAAAAGGTCTAGTGATGTTGATAGGCTAGGAGGTAAGAAAATTACTTTTTGTCAAGAGTGTCAGATGATCCAGCAATCTCATCAAGGAATCTCATAAGAAATGTCACCCATTGCTGTTCATAAACACAAGCCTGGTTTGGCTATATTCGATTACAAGCAAAGAAGGATAATTAAGCTGTTCACAATATGGAATGGTTAAAGCATGTGCTCTCTTATTTATGTTCTCTGCACCTGTGTTTTCTATGGTTTAAATTAAAATGCTGATCTTTTAAATTGCACTCAGGGAGTATTCCCGTTCATTCACATAAGAGAGCGCAATACGTTCTATTTTTAATCAATAAGTAAATGAAAAAGGATGCAAGATATTGCAGAGCCTCACCAGTAGCCAAATATGTATTGGCAAGTGACTATTAAATTGTTTACTATTCTCTCAAGGCAACCCAAGTACTCCCAGAACTAGTCTGTCTGCCCAGTTCAATTGTGGGCGTTATTCCTCTCCTTTGTTCTCTCCATGCTCATTATCTTCTCTGTTGTGTTTCAACTCACATTATTCAGTTTGCAGTATTAGGGGAACCTCTTGCAGCTCAGTTTTCAAACCAAACCTTAAATTCTACCCACATAAACCACAACTGCATTTTGCAACACTCGGAGCAATGCAGTGACACAATCCTCGCTAAAGGCCTCTAATCCTTAACACAGTCTTTGAGGTAGAGGCAGCCATTCCTGTTAGATGCACACATCACCTATGGGAATGGTGCTGAGAGCTCTCAGGCCCCATGCAGCACCCTGTAGCGATACATCGGGTGAGAGCTCTGCCTATGAGCCCAGCGGCGCAGCCCCTCACGCTGTGGAACATCCTGCCCGCAGCCTCACAAGGGGTGTGCAGTCCACATGGCTGGAGTCCCCTGCCACGCACCAACAGCCAGGTGGGTAATACAGCAGGTTTACGGCAACTGCTCACGGGTTTCTTTGTGCACACAAACTGTTCCTGCCCTAAAGAGTGTGGGAAAGATTATGGCTTCATGCTTTTACTTAGTTATTACATTTTTAATTAGTTATTGCACTAGAACGGTAGATCATTCCGTTGTCTGTAATTTCATCCTCTCTATATTCCAGTCATTACTATTCAGAGACCTCACAGAAGTGACCAGATATTTCCCAGGTATTTTTATTTTGTATATCCCTTAAAAGTACTTGAAAAGAAAGCAGTAACTATAAGTTTGGATATAGAAATCAAAAAGAACCTTATACAAACTCTTGTTTTGTAAAAAAGCCTCCGAGGTTCACGCATCCAGAACTCAACGCAAAAAGAAAATGCAAGTCGTGTTATATAGAAGAAAGACGAGATTGTACGGCGCGTGTGCGTGTCTAGAGGGGGAATTCGCGTTACATACGGTGGCTCTATATTTTCCTTCTGTTTCTGTAACACACTGCGGTACTTTCGTACAGCAAACACTTTCCCCTAAGCCAGAAAATCAAAACTGGTTCCATAAAGGAAACCAACAACTACACAACCGAAAGGTAATTTTAAATTTTAATTTTAAACCACAACATAAAAGACACCGTAATAATTGAATAGAATCATGAGTTGACTTCCGTATTGTAATATCTGGATTAACGGTAGTTAATAATTACACAGTAAATCTTTCGTACATTTTCAAAAAGAAAACCTAATGCCAAGCATGTAAAATATTTTTTTAACATGAAAAGCTCCTATTGTTCAACCAGTTTAGTTCTGATGCTCAATTGTAGCATCAAAATGCTTTCACACTTGTTCCCTGCAGCCTCTGGAGAGTAGAGAACTCTTACAGAGCTCAGTGTGGACTTCCATAAAATCTACTTCATTGTCAGCATTAGTATAAATACATTAATGTCAAATAACCAGAAATTATGTAAGATTTTAACTACTCTCAAATACTGACTAAATGCCTTGTTCACAAGATTCACTGTTTTTCTTCACCAGCACTCAGCAGTGCTTCATATTTACTATACTTTGATTACACTCTGCCTCTTAAAAACATACAGAACAGTAAGTTAAATTACCCCAAAAAATTTACTTTGAAAATATTTCACTGAAAAAAGTTAGTGTCGATTCAAGCCGAGTGTTACTCTTTTTTTGTTTAAACGTTTCTAACACAAACAATTTACTTTTAGAGCATTTACAAAGAACAAGATGGCTCTTAAATAAGATGCTTCTACTGTAACAGCCAATGGCAAGGGAAATTCTCATTCTCAAACAAGCCAACAGAGCAGCAGCTTCTAGCTGTACATTCCACTGAATCCCCTCAGAACAGCAATACAGAAACATTAATTTCTTCAAGGCTGAAGAGTGTCTGCACTTCAAGAACGGAAAAATTATTCTAAAAGTTATAAAAACTATGATACTTCCTTCCTATGATACTTCCAGAGTTTTTAGGAAAAACCTCTGCTCTATATAGGGTTGTTGGGGGTTTTGTTACCTTTTGTTTACCTCTAGTTGATATTTTATTTCACAGAAAAAGCAGTGCACACCCAGTATTTAGAACATAAGGGATCACAGTGTTAAGACTGTCCGAAGAAAAAGTGAAGGCAAACTGTGAGCCACACAAACACAGGCACTCCGTCACAAGGTTTTTCGTTCCACCACCTAATTTCATATTTTCCACTTCTTACAGTAATCCTTCCAACCCTTAGAATTTTCTGTATTTGAATTTATGAAGTAGACATGTCCAGTCCTATAGTTTCTCTGTTTTGCAGACTTTGTTGAGACCGATGTAACCAACCCAGCTGACACGTTAACCCACACGGCAGTTTGTGACAGTTTAAAGATTTTCTTTAAAGAGGGTGATTATACAAGAGATAAAATTGAATATTCATTCTTAGTAAGCACTGTTCATTCTCAGTAAGCAAAACTGACTTCCAAAACAATCACATTTTAAACCTCTGAGCACACCATTCAGACTTGCACTCAAGGAAAACAGCAGAAACTCAGCCGACCGAGTAAGCTAGAAGTATCCTTAACATTCGGGACTTACCGTAAAAATGAACCAACAAGAATTAACGCGTTCAGGTCCCTCTCAGTCTATATTGCATAGCCTCCTTAATTGGCGTGTGGTTTTCCAGTGAAACCAAACACAAGTTGATGAAATTTTAAGGTTAAGTGCTACTGTAAAGATCAAGAGTGGGTACAAAAAGCAGCCATTATCATACTCGCCTACTAGTTTCAAGAACACAAATTACAATTAGGGTTGCCAAACTTTTGATTTCAAGGTTTTCCTTGAAACCTTAAAATTCCAGAAATAAAGATGACTCTAATGGCATTTTTTTATAACTATTTTGTAAGATACACTGTAACTTGTATTCTGAACCAGATTCTTCATTTTTATATTAAGAAATTCTACACTTACTGACATGCAGCTAACTAGACCACTAATTTAAACAATCAATCTTTAAAACATAAATTAAAGCTTTCATTAATTGCCCAGGGAAATTTCATTATTGCTATTCCTGAATCTAGAAGTGTTAGATCCAGAACATAGTAGCCTGTTATTATTTCCCCATTGCAAACAAAACAAACAAAATACTAGAAATCCAACAAATTTTTGGACATGATACATAGAGATTTAAGACAATTGTAATAAAATTAAACAGCACTACTTATTAGAAATTGTTGCCAGAATTCACCAACAGCACTGCTAGTTGCAAACAGTGACGGATAAATAAATAATATGTAGAAGACTAGTACAAATCTCCTTTCAAAGTTGTCTACCAAAATATTTTTTTTTTATTTGCCAGCTATTTATCTGAGTAACCGTTGAATTACACTGTTAAAAGCTGACTTATAATACAACGCACTCAGGCCATTTTCACTGCACATTGAACAAGCACTACTGAAAAAATTTAGAGATTGGTTAAGACTCTCTTCAGTACAGAAGGAACTTCCCTTAAACAACCTGCTTGTCTGCTTCACAGTCTCTGCTTTGTTGGAGTGTTCACACCAGTGAAATCACCTTGAACAGAAAGCAATTCACAGCAGTAAAGGAGTAAATTTGAAACTATTACATTCCAAGTGGATACTGAATTACACTAAAAATTACTCAAAGGATTTATGTTGTTGATGTTATGTAGATCTGCTTTAAAATAAAAGCTCCCAGAAGCTACTTGTTAAAATTACTGTACAATTTTCCAAAGGAGAACTGGGTCCAGTTCTACCCTAACATGCAGTTCCCACACAACATGGAAGCTCTGTCCCTAGCAGCATTTGCTCCATCAGAAATCAGCTCCAGTGATAAGCTTCAAATGCCGGGTCTAGTAATTCCAGGTGTTCTCAAAGCTGTGTTAGTGTCACAGATGGAGAGGATTTTTACCCTTCCCCATATCCTGTTTTAAAAAGCAGATGTTGGGGATCCTGGGACCCTGACAGGCAACCCTTTGTTCCCACTCGATTGGAGGACGTCCAAGCATTCTTGCTAAAGAAAATGGGGTTTCTGTGTCGCAGTTGTGCTATGAAGGAAAAATAATCACTAATTCTACAGGCTCTTTAGTAGGCGCTTTAGTGGCCAACGTTACCCACACCTCCACAGGTTCATTGGTTGGTTTATTTTTCTTTTGTTTGTCTGTCAAGTCCAACACTCTAAGTGAAAAAAACTTCCATGACTGTAACAGCTATAAGATTTAAGATCCATCAATGAGACTTTTAAGTCAGTTATTCATAAAAACTTACTTGAAATCTCTGACAGAATGCGGTGGGATTATTTTCCTTCTCAATACAGCCAAGATTCTCATTCTTTCCTTAGTAATTTTATTGAGAAATTCAGTATTTTTTTCAGTTCTGTGGGCTGTTTAACGAAGTTTAATGCTGGATGTTAACATCTATTTTGCTTAGATACCAGCAAGCATATGGAGCATTCCATGGCACATTTCCTCAAGCAAAGATTCAGAATAAGAACTGCTGATTCAAAAAAGGAAATCCAATTCCAGCAGGACTAATGAATAACAACAGAAAACCCCAAACCAACTGCCATTGTCAATTCCACACAAGTACAATTTTCAGAGCTGTATATTCTGAGTGTTGTATATTCAAGTGTAATTCTGGAGAGTTTTAGGAGTTGAAAATGTTAATTTTTGGTACAAGGTAATTGTGATGAAGAGACAGAAGGGAATAAAAAATGTGTTCCTGGAAAGGAAAAGTTCATGCTCCCTGCTGCAGTTTGGAGGTAGTACAACAGAATATATTTACTGGTAAAATAGGATTTCTACAACTGTATAATTTGCTCAGTTGTAAGCCGATAACATCTATTCACTGAGAAAAAGGTATATGTAAAGAACTAATTATGCTTTAGGAATATAATCTCTTCCCGATTCATTAGCGTTCCTTAACAACGGCTTCAGAATAGTTAAATAAAGTGGTAAATAAACCTCATGTGCCATCATTGTGGTACTTAATGTACTATGCAAATGAGTAACTTGCAACTGAAAATCCTCCACAGGGTCACTGCCAGCACTGAAGTTCAGCTCACAGTTTGAAAACTCTAGTCTTCAGACATGCGATGCTGCACTGGAGACATTATTAGACCTTCTTTGCCACTCCATTTACTGGGACAAATATTCAGACCCATACTCATGATCAGTGAAAACACCCGCTGAAAGAATCTTCTGTAGCTTAACCTCCAGATAAAATAAAAGTACAAAAACATGGGTATCACTTTAGAATGTGAAATCCAAGCGAAAGGACGGTAGAACATCACCAAAGGACTTTGTTACTTTGAGCACAGTTCTAATACTCAGCCAATCTGTATTACTTGTTTGCACATTAAGACTCTGAAAGGCGGGGTTTGGGAAACTTTAAAAAGTCACCATGACAAATTTTAACATAGAAAATACCAACATACTGCAGATGTGGACCCATTTCCACAGCCCAAACAGAACACTTAGGCCGTTTTAAATCTTTGAAGATCAGCAGTTTAAAAAAATAAATAAAAATTCTCTAACTATAGGGGGAGAGAGGATCTGTCTGCACCCAAACCAGTCTATTATTTGGATCTCTAATCAGAAACTACATACAATCCAGCAAAAAACAGGCTGTACACTTTTTAACAGGTAAATGTTCTCATATCTACTCATCCAGGAGTCACTGGGGTTTAATCTACCTTTAAAATCCATAGGACTAGAGAGTGATTCAGCAGAGTCTCTGCTGCTAAATTTATCATTTTTATAAGAGCATTTAACAAATCTATGTAGTCAGATTACAAATTCCCAGGACAAGGAGTGTTTGAGTTGTGTGATTCAGACTTTTTCATTAATACAACTACTATGACAGTATGTAGTTAATACAGGAGCAGCACTCATGGGGATGATGGCAAAGGAAACAATTTATAGGACTAGCGATTAAATAAAGACACACTGACAACAGCTTTCTAAGTGATATGAAGACTGTTGTCACTACAGCAAAAACAGAGGCAGGATTAAACTATAATTTATTCTGTGGTTTTAAAGTAATTCCCACTTTTCATCTGAGATTGTAACTCAGAAAATATCTACACTGATATAAATAAAAAGTACAACATCAAGGAATATCTGTACAGTTCTTCTAAGTACTTTTAAATCTTCCTTAATACCAACGCGTAGCACTTGTTCTCTTTCGCTACAGAAACAATCTGAGTCAGATTATCATTCGTCAGATTTCCTAAAAGCCTTTCAGACTGTTTTTAAGCAGTTCACATAAACCCCCATGAGACTAATATTGCAGATGACAAAAATTTAGACATAGAGCAGCTGACATATTGAAGGCATCCAGGAAAAACCTCACAAATGAGCTACTGGACTGTGTGAACTGCCACTGTGGTAACTGAGTTTTTCTCGATTAAGAATTTATATTGAAAGACGGAAAGAATTTCAGTTTTCCTTTGTTCAAAGCAGTATTGCCTCACTAAACAGAGATTTACATCCATTGCCTACTAACATTCTACAGCTGCCTATGTTAGGCTTCACTAATGCAGTTTCAAACACACAAATATCGTTTGTCACCTTAATTTTGTTTTTAGGTATATCCACTTGCGTTTGCTGTTCACACAGTGATTGTTTGTGTTGGCAGATTTGCAATTGAATGGCATAAAAAACCTGTGAGCCATGGCTGAACAGAATTCCAGCTTTCCCATGAGGCACACCCTTCTGTAATGTATTTTCCATTGCATAATTAAGTTGAAGAGACAGAGACAACTTATCAATTATCCAGAATCATGTTTTATACAGTCTGAATACACTAACACCTATGTTCCTGCATTTTCACTACTTCTTTAAAGTTTTCCTTGAATTTTGCAAATGTCTTTGTTAGACAGAGAGCCAGTTACTAATTAAATGTCTATATTGAATACATTGTTTCTTCTTTTTCCTTTTGCCCCTTCCAGTAAAAGAGTAGTTATGATAAAAAGAGATGGAAAAAAGAGGAAAAACAACTAACTTACCAAAATCACCAATATTTAACCAGGGTGACATTGTAAAAATAAATAGCTATGCACAGCCTCTTGTGATTTTTTTTAAAAGTTGATCAATACTCATAATATCTTCTGGAGGACTGTGAATTATTTATAGCTGCACATTTCTGAAATGTTCACAGAGTTACATTACTTTGTTCTACTTTTAAATCCCCATATAAACAAAACAAAAATATCATTTGTTGTGGAATTCTTTATTATTAACCTATGAATGGGAACAGACTCTGCAGTTAACCTGCTTTGCTCTTTCAACTCTGCAGGTTCAAGAACTTGGGGCAGAGAAGTCATAATGAGCCAAGTAATTAAGTGGTTAGACAAAAAATCCATAATGAGAATGAACCTGGCTACTTTCAGAGTCCAATGCTCCTTTGTATCCTCTAATGGTTTGCACAGAACATGATGTGCTCCTTCTACTTCCTATCTCCGTGCTACCTTCAGTTCCTTAACTTTATGAAGTTGAGATTTTGGTGTTTACCTCTTAGTAAATCTTTTAAAAATAGACTAGAAAAGTTATTTTTACTTAAATAAAGCACTGTAATTACAGTGGTCCTCCTTAAAACCAAACAAATTTGAGCTGTTTAATTAAAAATTTCCAAAATGACCCAGAAAAATACAATTTTCCTGACAGTACATCTATTAAATAAAAGCAATAAATAAATAAAAAAACCCCACTAATTTATGTCTCATCCAGCACTCCTGCAGCTCATTGAGCCTTGCTGGCTACTTTAATGAGCATCCTTAAAAATAGAAAAAGGAGTTCATGACTTCTCCTATCTAGGTGCTTTAAGAACCAGAACTATCAAGCAGTCGCCACAGGATCCAGGAAGGATAAGGATATGTTGTCAATAAAAGAAAACTAAGATAATGTCTTCAGTGTCCACCCCCTGACCTGAAAAATTCCAGGGATTGATAATGGTCTCCAGGTCAAAAATAGACTGTCTGCATCTGAAAGCAGCAGAGAACATATCCACAGTTATCTCATTGTTAGCTGTTTTGCAAACCACATTAAGCACTTGATTTAACAGCATCCATATCTGAATCACAGAATCACAGAACATTAGGGATTGAAAGGGACCTCAAAAGATCATCTAGTCCAATCCCCCTGCCAGAGCAGTAACTCCTTTGGGAGATGCAACTCTGAATGGCGTTTGAAGGAAGCACATGGAGAAAAACGCTGCCTTGAAGTCCTTTTCCTTGTGTCTGTATCACGCTTTCAATAGATGCCACTGCCATCCCATTCACAAGAATTAAAACCAAAACACATAGACCTTCATCTCTCTTCACTAATCAATGCAATAACATTATGCATTGGAGGCAAAAATGTGTCTAATGACATATGGAATAGCCATATACAGCAGTAAGATGCCCTACGCTCACTTCCTTTTTAGGGACTAGGAAATAAATAACTATTAATGTTATTCTAAGTGATCATAACAAAGCAATACAACCAAGTTAAATGAATGTGTTACCTTTTCTGATCCATTATCTTTGCTTTCAGGTTTTTGTCTTCCTAATAAAACTTCAGGAATTCCCCATGTCCTTACTGATCACCACCTAAATTAGCAAAGTTCAACTGCATGCGCTGTCCAACCTAGTACAGCTTAAATCTCAGCCAGCCAGGAAGCCAGGCAGATAAGCACTAGTCTGTGGGAAGTTTATCTTTAGAAAGGGAACAGGCTGCTTGAAACAGACCTTAAGGCCAGAATAGTCTGCCATAAGTTAATGCTATGTTACAGTTTGTTTATCAGTGATGGAGTAAATGTACTCATGACAAGATCGTCTGCCAGTTTCCATGATATGTCACCAAGTACCAATGAATTCACACTTGATCAGTTTTGAATGGACAAGCAATGGACCCACACTTCCCCCACAGCAAATTATTATGATTTCATAACAAATTTAAATACATTCATTTCTGAGATAAGCATTTTCTTTAATAAAAATTTGATGTGCTTTTTAGTCAAGACTTGCAGATTTCTTTGTGGAACAGCAAACATAGCTTTTTCCATTGAAAGGCAGTCTTGCATTAGAAACTTTCTTTCTCAAAGAAACTCTGCTTTTGACGTTTAAGACCCGCCTGGATATGTTCCTGTGTGATTTGGTCTAGGTGATCCTGCTCTGGCAGAGGGATTGGACTAGACGATCTTTCAAAGTCCCTTCCAATCTCTAATGTTCTGTGATTTAAAACAAGCATATTTTAGAATGTATATAAAGAGCACTTATAGGCTTTCTTAACACTACACAATAAAACACATCGTAAAAATTTATGTTAAATTCGAAGTCAGAAGCCTTCATTCAAATTCACAGGAATTCTGTAGTTTGACTAGATCACACTGTTGCATAAAGACATTTTCATTATAAAAATACTGAAGGCTGATTTTTAAAATCATACAAGAAAAAAGCTTCCATTTGAATATTACTCAGAACTTTTATGACAATTCTACCAATCGTAGTAAATTTACAATTTATTACAATATCTAGCCTTGATATTTAACAGAAACCTTTAGAAAATAAGTAATCTGGCTCTCGACACCTTCAGGTATAGTGGAATTTGAAGGTATTGAACAGTTGCAGAGAGAACAAAAGTTCCATTACACCAAGGTGGGGAATAATCTGTAAAAGGTAGCTGAAAGGACAGGCATTATTTGGTAGCACTTAACTAGTCACATTTGACAAAATACCAGCCTATAGAACAGCACCAAAATCCCCACTAAACCAGGTGAGATTAGCACTATTTCATGAAATTTCTTCCTCGATGTGCATTCCCTCTTCTTTAAAAGATTTGTATTCACAAATTTAAATGAATGAGTTATTTCTCCTCTAAAAAAACCCCGCAAATAGCACAATGGAGGTTGAGACAAGCCTAAACAGCTCTCACATTACATATGTTTAGTTCAGAAGTGATAAGGAATTTGACCTGTCAGTCTCTAATCTGGGATTCTAACTCCAAAGGGACTGCCTGTGCAAGAAAAATAAACTGCTTTTGGAAGAGGGTTTTTTTCAAGTACACACAATGCTCTTGACTGGATGCAGATGAAAACAAGTATTTTCCTTCTGCACTACATGCATACAAAAGAATGTGAAACAATTTCAAATAACAATAAGCTGTTACTTTCTTGGAAAGCTCTTTGTAAGCTAATGATTTTAGATTTCTATTCTCAACAGAGAATAAGCATGAAAATGGGTCCTTTTTGCAGTCGTCAAGGCCAGAAATATGGGAAGCAATAACGAGCTACAATAAAAGAATAAATGTGAGGCACTGTCACTAAATGTACTGAAATAGAAAATATCTAATTACAGTAAAATTGTCTGATGCACCACAGTACTGTTGGCTGATGGATAAACACTGTCCACTTGCCCTCCCCACACTGCAGCATCCCTTCACTCCCCCTTAACCTACTCTAAAGTGTCTCTGCATAGAACAAGAATTCTAGATGCTTACCAGTTAAATCTTATTAAGGATTCTATGATCTATTAGCAGTGGGGGAAAAGGAGCAACACATTTTGAAATCCTGTTCTGTGACTTCTGCAAAAATTATTCTTTATTCCGTAAATAAAACAGAAGACTGACCAGAGCATAATACATGGCTCGATCTTTAAACACAAAAAAGGAAAAGGTTAATCCCTACAACCTGATTTTCAAAGATTAAAACAAGGGATTTATGCAGAAGTGGTTTATGGTTTGGTGTGTAGCTTTTCTATAAAAAAGAAAAAAGTTATGGTCTTAACACATAAACACAGCTCCTGGGAAACAATGACAAACCCACACTACTAACAAAAATAGTCTAATTTGGATTAATTAGAAATGGGGGCTCAGGGGAGAAGAAAAATAAAATTAAGACTTTTAAAGGAATATTTACAATATTTTTTAAAAATGAACAATCGAACTTTTTAACTAAGTGCTGCTAAAACGATCTTGTACTACTCCCACAACTGGAAAGCTGTATGTAAGTATTTTACCTGTATCACTTACAGAGTTTACTTCTAGACAGACAGCTTTCACACTTCCAGATAACTTCTTTCTCTGAAAACTAGACTATGACTGTAAATTCACAAAAATTGTTAGACGAGTGACATCTTTTAAACACACTGTTCTGGGCAGTACCACTTTAAACCATGATGGAATTATAAAAGCTGTTCCAATATCCCAGAACCAAACTCTGAATATCTTCACAAATTTCTCAAGTTTCTATGACTAATAGAGTATCATAGAGCGGATAGTTACGGGCTAAATGCAATCCTGACCTTTTGCGCTTACGGCTACGAGACCTGTAGTCTGCGCGCTGAGCCAACACAAAATCTTCGCTTACAGCAGTGCTCTGCATGCCAAAAATGCTTTGAGGTGGGATTTCGTCTTGTTTTATAGTCTCTTTAAAATACAGGAAAAGGCTCCCTACTCCTCCCCAGGAAGGTAATGTCTTTTACAGTTCCTCCATCTCTCATCAACAAACGCAACATTTCTTTGGAGTAGAGACCCTGTAGCGCTAGAAATCCCTGTGAATAGAGCATTTTCAGCCCTTTGACAAATGCTACGTTTCCAGAGCATAAAGTTTTGTCCATCGATTCCAAAGATCTATGGCCTTTCTCAAACAAACGGACGCTGAATTTCCACTCCCACCACCTTTGCAGTGGGAGCAAAAACCTAGCCAGGTGTCAAATCTGCTGTGAATGTCTCTGGCAGTTCTTGCAAACAGGAAAAAGCAACGTGCATTTCTTCTTTGCTCTTTATAGACAAGGTTTAGCTGTTGAGGAAGACACAGCCATTTCTCACACCAAAAAAATATAAACCCAAACGTTTAACAGAGGATAAATTAGGGATCCAGTACATCAGGGCATCGGGAAGACTAAAAAGATTCTGTGCGAAACAACCTGAAGCAAAATTTGCTGAGGAGTCAGAGAGGAAAAGGAGAAGGGCTGTGGAAGAAGGGCATGAAAAAGCTATCCCCTTTCAGGACTCTTTCTTCTCCTCTTCCCACTCTCCCAGCATTTATTTCACTGTTGAGCCCACTTCCCACAGTCTTCACAAGAAAAATGGGGGGATAGCGGCAAAGAAGCAGTGCAAAACTGAGCATCACAGTCCTTCCTCTGGACTTGGAGGAGTATTTAATGAAAAATGTAATCAACTTTCCACTACTCTTCCATTTCGAAAAGCCAGTACCATTAATTTTGTTTCACAGGACAAGCCGTAGAAAACGGAACAGTAAAATGCATTAATCACCAGCAATACAGTGGTGAGTGAAGACAGCTTGAGTCAAGAAATGAGCCTGGACTGTGTGACTATGAGCAACAAATGCTCCTATAAGGAGCAGCCAAGCTGAAAATCATTAGGAAAGTGTAAAATGAGACATGTGCATCATGTAAACCTATCCTCTTTCCCTACAAGGGGATGTTTTGACACTGAATTGTAGAATTGCCCAGAGACACGCTAAAGGAAAAATAAAACCAGCTACCAGTCAAGCAGCATCATGCAAGACAAAAAACAGTGAGAAAGCACTGGGTACAACAGCAACTCAATTAAATATGGCAAAAGCACTGAAATAACAATGTGTTGGAAACTACTCTTCTTTCTGGTATTTGTTGACTCCCATTCTTCAGGCTCCTCTTTGCCTGGACATATACAGACAAGGTAGAAAGTACCATATCAGCTCAACCAACCCAACAATCGGTGTCCTACCAGTGGCAACCTATAGACAGCTGCTTCATGGATGAGACAATCATGTGATACTAAACCCACTTCAGGAAATGTCCTCCTCCTTGCTGAAAGTGAGTTATACACCACGTGTTTATATCCCTCTTGTTATTCTTTTATCCATTTCATTTTTCTGGGCTTAACCAAAGGCCTAAAGAAGTGTCCACTTTACAGGATAACTGCCAGTAGCTTGAAACCTCCAACCGCAATTCTAATCTCCCTTGAAGACTTCTTGGATGTGGATTCAAGCGAGAAACACCAACACAGCTGGATGTCAGGATGCACAGGGGGCTTTAACTCCCCACGTACTCCTCAAATCCTGCCTCTGCACAGCAAGACTGCACCTGTCCCAAGGCAGTACCCCTGGCGCCTTCAATTAATGCTGAGAAAATCCTGAGCTAAGAGCCTACTTAAATTTGATGGGTTTGCCATTCAAATGATGGTCTGTCAGCCTAATAAAAGCACTGGTTAGTAAACAACATGACTGCATGAACACTGGCAGAATTACAAGCAACTGCAGGCTGCAATTAATGTGACCTTAGCCATCATGCCCACACAGCCAGTGATGCTGGTGCTGTAGTTTTATTTCAGATCAATGTAAACAACAACATTGCCATCACTTCTCCAAAGAGGAGGAATCAAAATCCCCCAGTGCTGCTGAGAAATGTACAACTGAACAGATGTAAACTCGTTCACAGCCCTGAGGAAATTGGAATTTATTCACCCAAGAGTAGCTTGAGCTAAGCTAATCCGAGGTGCATATCTAGTTCTCTTAGAGCTTTGGGCAGCAATCAATCTTCCTGCACTCACCAGCAAGTGATTTGTTAATCTGCAGTTTTCATAACATAATAAAGAACATTTGGATTAACCAGCTATCGTCCTAACATCCTGATGAGCTTCCTAAAGTCTCTTGGTCACTTTTTGGGTATGGCAGTGTATAGTGCAGTGAGACAAACTGGGCAGTATGGATTACATCATGTTCTGCCATCTGGAAACCATTACAAGATAATCACTAATGCTGTGAAACCTCCTGAATTTGTTCTTCATTTATAATGTAACCATCTGAAATCCAGAAGAAGCATCCGAGTGATTTGTAAACTGTGTTACTGAAATCCTAAGTAGGGTATTATTTTAAATAAAAAACATATCTAAGTAAAATCCTGAATTTCAGGTTATATCCTTAACCAATTATATACCAATGCAAATCTGTGCTGATAAATTGTCTGGCTAAATCCATTCTTGCAGTGGATTAGTGAGCTCAGGGAAATCATAGTAGGATACAGCTCTCCAGGAGCAGCAAGGTGATTTGAAGACTCCTCAGCGACTGGCTAGCAAAGCAGCAAGATTCAAACGTGTGATGGCATTTGACAACAACACGGAAATTTAAGGCCACTGCCCCAGGCAGTTCAGTGAGTGGGCGGGACAAGCTGGCAGGGACAGAGCCACTGGAGCCATCAGGGCTATAGATTATTCATGTGCTGTACGTTATTCCTGTGCCAGCAGAAGCAGAAAAGCTGCTCACGGTCAGCCACTGAAGAGAAATGCTGCCCAAAGAATGCACCAGAGAACAACTCGGCAGCCAAACATTGTGTTTTGTATAGTCACAGCTGCCTTTAGTACCACCCGATTTTCCCATGAAGAATGCCCAGCATCCTCTGTTATTTCTGGCCCATGATGCACATGCTGCAGGGCTCACTCTTGCTGCAAGAGAAGCCAGACCATGCAGCAGTTTAGCTTCACAGTGGAGCTGCGACACATCCCATCGCGCTCCTTGAGATCTTTTTTCCAGGAAGGCAAAGCCAAGCCCTTGACCAGGCAATGTGCAGAATGCTCAGCAAATGAAAACTCTGCACTGGCTTTCCCAGGCAGCCATTCCCATTTTACTTTCAAGAGTTCTGTATCCCTAATGCTGAACTCAAGACAACATTTTTATGTTGTTTATGTGTTTGTGCTTATGTGTTTATGTACACATACACAGATGTGTATACATACACGCACATGCTGGCGCTCTATACAAAGCCATGCTCAGCACTTCCACAGTCCTCAAACCTCATGAACACAGACACACATCACAAATGTATTACAAAAGTGGTAAAACCTAGATACAGGATACCTTACAGAAATTAGGTCATGAAGTAATCTGAAATTACAACTGACAGAAAAGCCAAAGTGTTGGAGGGATTTGGAACAGTTAAGGTCTCCGTTTATAAAATGTCAGCCTGAAAATATAAAGACAGTTTCCATTATATCAATACATCGACCCAGATTGTCCCTGAAATGTGGTAAGAAACCAGTGGACCCTCTGGACAATACAGTCTATCATATGTACCATCATCCTAAAATCATTTTTACACGATTCCCATTAAAGTCTTTTTTGGAGGCCACAGCAGCTGTGTGGGAGACCACAAAGGAGTATTTCTATGTTGGGAAAGGTTAGCAATATTAATAGCTAAAATTGTGAACTATCTCCAAAACAGGAGTTCCTTAAATAACACGGCTGCATGTACATGCATGTGTGCTCCAAAACACAAAGATGTTGGTTCATTGCATACATCTTTAGTACTAATGTTCAGATAGATGTCTGCCATTCCAACTACATGACACACTACACAAGAAAGTTATTTCCTCTAGTTTTGTCATCAGAGGTATATCAGATGTACATCAGGCACGTATTATGTTTGCATGTTTTAGTGAACACCATTTTATGACCTGGATCTTTAGTTTTATTACCCACTTACATAAATACACTTCATTTTTGGAAATAAAAATGAGGATGCTTCAAATTCTTCATAGACATTCTACTACTAAAACTATTTAAAGCCACAATATGAATAAAACAAAAGAATTTTTACAGTCTAGTTAGCTAATAAATCCATTAATGTAAATGCTGCAGCATTCAAACAAATGTATAAATGTCTAAGCTGCTAAAAACCAGATACAGTTTCTAGTTCTCCCATTATTTATTCCAATCTATGGAGAACTGCATTAGAGAATGTAAAATGTCTGCTTCAAAACGAGACAAAATTGAGGAGCTATTTTTAAACAGGCGTGGCAATTCCAAAAGAGTTCCCTTGGCCACCTTAAGAAACAGACTTTTAAGATTACTAGAAGTATAATTAGTAATTCTACTGGATTTGCACCACAAGTATAACATTCTCCTTTCCCTTTCCATGCTCTTCAGTTGATTTTACAGATAACTGCTGGGCTGATCTCCAGCTTATATTGAACAGAGTGCTAGCAAATCAGAGGCTGTCCAAATCTCCTACTGCGGACTAACATATACCTACTGGCTGCTTGCCCATGACTGGGAATCCTTCTGACAGCTTAATGCTGTCAGGTGCTTCATTTCCAGTGGCCAAAATATAAGGTAAGATTCCAGAGGACAAATTCTTCAGGCTCCATTTCAAGCACACAAGTATGTGGATGCTGTTAAAACCCACTCATTTTGTCAGGGTGCTTTTGCCAAGCATGTGTTTCACTAATGCACAATAATTAAGTTCATTTACAAAACCAATCTGTTTTGAAAGCTAAACAATCATCAGAAGATGCAAAGATGATGGCAGCAGTTCTGTGGGTGCTCCTAGTGTAGCAGCATTGCTAATACTGGACCACAGTCTCTTGTTGTAGAAAAAATACCCAACCACATCTATGAATATAATTAGCCTTATTAAAAGAAACCCTGTCTAGCTGAACATCATATCCAATTCAAGTCTTCAAATGCAGATTTTAATTTCCAAGACAATAAGGGGTTTGTGTATTTCTTTAGAAGATCTAGAATGCTCACATAACCTGAAGTCAACAAATGGGCAACAGGACAGGGCAGCATGGACAGAGGGGCAGTGGCCAGCTGAGGCAGGAGGATTTACAGAAGAGATGATTTTCCAGGGGTTTTCTGGAGGTGGTGGAAGCTTGGAACAAATTAAGGAGTAAGTTGTTCCAAGCACCAAGACTGGCAAAGAGAAGATGCATCCAAAAGACCACGGCTCCAAGTTTGTGTTACTGAACATCACTGTCTAGCTATCTAACTACACTGCCGCTGAGCACCACGAATAGCAACAAGTTTCTCACCAGCAATACAAATGCGCTGTCATCTAACACCCCACTCTACAAAATCTCCAGTATTTCTGGTCAGTGGGAGGGGGAGGTGTGTGGAAGTATAGCAGTCAGATCAACAGCGCGGTGGGATTTGCCTGGGGAGATGCAGCAACCGTCAGTGCTGTCTCCAGGTACCAGCCACCCTGAAGACAGTTTGCAGGAGGCAGTTTACTCACTTAGGACTGTGAGTCCTACTAACAGTAGGACTGTGCACAGAGACCTACATGAATGCTCCAGGAGGATGTGGATGCTGAAGGGAATGTCTTTCAAACCTTAACACCTCGTCCAGCTTCAGGTACCTCACAAAACACAAATAACCCAGGCACAGCAAAGCCTGATCTTTCCTGACCAGACAAGGGAAAGTGCAGGGAAAATTCTCCCAAGGTTTGCAGCACCAAAGCTGCCCCCACTGGCAAAAAGCAAAGGAACCAGGAAAACACTGAGAAGGAAGGAGCACGTATCTGCATTTTGTACTATGTTTAGGATCAACAGCGGCTCCTGAAAGAGGACACAAAGCAACACTCTTCCCTCAGGAGTGTAATTTTCACTGTGAAAGGGATCAGATGGAAGTAAGTCCTACAGCCTGTGCTTCCAACAGCTGATAGTCAAGGAAATTGAGGGACAGAGGTCACAAGGGACAACAATGGATAGATGTCCCTTTCCGTTCAAACCCCTGGGTGCAGTGCCGGGCTCTCGATGCATTAGTGGGACATTGCGTTATGGGGACAGTGCTGGGAGATGATGGAAGGAGGAGCAGAGCACACCCCCTGCAGGCTGAAACCAAGACCCTGCGAACAGTATTTCAAGCAAAGAAGAGTTAATTTCAAACGTGGCTGACAGGGGTTTTTCATAAATGCACTGAAACACATGAAGAACTCATGAAAAAAAAAAGACAAATCAGAAATTAAAAAATAAAAGAGACTAATCTATGTTTTAAAGCAGTTCCACTGTACCTCCTATGCTGAGGCCATATTTGCACCCAAACAAAGAAGAGGCACATAAAGTAAATAAAAATAAATTTACTCAGAACAAAAAAAAAAAAAGTAGTAAAAGTGTAACAAAACCATTTCGGTTATTGCATAATTCTCTATTATTACTAGGGTCAATTGAAAGTTATTAACTTCAATTATTTTCACTGTTTTGGTTCTTTTTAAAGTAGGTTTCCAGAAGGAAAACAGGGAGTAGATGTACAAAAACAGCATCTACGTGCTAATTTTTTAACAGATCAAAATAGATTTTAAACCATGAAGCTTCCATCACTGTAAAAAAATGCACAACTACAAATTAAGCATTAAACAAATTAAACATTGAGTAGCTAAAGTCTGTCCACAGAAAAGATGACTATAACTATAGCTTAGCAACTTGAGACAAGAATATTTTGAATAAGTAGGTAATTAAGTTAAGAGAGGCCTAAAGAAAGATTTCACACTCACATTCATATGTTGAAGCAGTTTAAAAATAGAAAGCAAGAACTGCCTGACTTCACCTTTTAATTTTAGCTGGATGATGAGCTGGTCCCAAAGACAGAAAGGCACAGCAGGATTTTTTTCTCTGCAAAGTGCCCTTCGTATTTTTATGTGAAGGAAATGCAGCACATTCTATTTATATCCTGCTGTAGCCCTAGGTAAGTCTAGACACCCTTTCAATCAGGAAAAGGCTCTGGTTTGTTCCTTCAAATGACTTGTACTCTCAAAGGCATATACACAAGTTGGAGAAGTCCTCACTGCCCTGACCTCTTCACGGATTAATAATACCTGCACAGGAAAAGACAGTTCCTTAGTTTTCTCATCAGTTACCGCCTGCAATTACTAAAGTTCTAAGCATGATGCTTCTTTTCTCATGAGCAAGAAAATCAAACAGCTGAGTTTGCACTTTGAGATAAGTTTAACTTAACTCTCATTTTAACTTGCAGCTGGAAAAGAAAACATCAATACCACCTAGATACACTGCAGAAAGTATAGGGGAAAAAGAAAAGTTGCTTGACTTAATGCCAGAACAATGCCTAGACTCTCCCAAAGAAGCTGGGGAGAAGTATATAGGCTTTTCTCCATATAAAGATTGAATCTTCTTCTGTGTATGGCTCCCTCACACACTTCATCTTCTGACATATCTCTGATTCATCTAACCTGAGCAGAAGCTTCTCCATAGCAGCCCATCCAACACTGTTTTCAGTCTCACAGTGGGGCAGGGCTGAAAGCCCTCTTGATCAATACCGCCACATGGAGAACTTGTCTGTGCTTCAGGGAATGGTCAAAACAGACAATTAACAGCATACAGATTAATTTTCCAGCATATTATTGTCAGAGTGACAGCTACCCAAACACAGGTCAGATCCTGGCCCAAATCCTCAACTGTCTCCAAAGCACCTTTTTAACTGAGACTGCTTTTTCTTGATAAATGGTAATAGTTAAAATCTAGACAGAAGTCTGAGTTAACCCTGTGAAGAAAGCAAGCCTGCTAAACTCTGCCATCATCCTCCACATGTTGCTTGTATTTTAGAGCAACAATCCACAGTAAGACTCCAGATTCATCTTGTGTTTAGCCTTTAATTACAAATTCATCTTCAATTTATTTATAATTGAATTACAAAGACATCACCTGTAAGCTCCTTACATGTGTAAATACTGGTTACTGATTCATTCCAGCTACTTCTGTGAACAATTTGCAAGTTTTATTTGCAGGGAGGTGAAATGCAAGTTAGGGGAGTGCAGTTTGCATTAGCACCCTGCTGGTCAACAACAACTAGGCAAGGATGCCCTGCCAGTCCTATCTACTTTAGCGAATTGTTTGCCCCAAAGAGTGAGAGAGTCCACATTGTCCTCCCAGTGACTTCCTTTCCATCCATTCTGTCATGGAGGAAATAAAGCAGAGCACAGCACTGATGCATTTTCTTCTGCAATCCCACCCCAATCCCTGTTCATGTTAGAAGTTCCATATTATTATGAACACTTTTTTTCCCATTATGATACACAGATGAAGGGCATCATTGTCTTTTCTCTGCATTTCATTTGTGGACATGTAAGTAGCCTATTCGCTTTAATCACTCCTACCATTTCTGGTTGACATGTCAGATACCAAAGCTGGCCCAGGCATCAAGAGCACTCTACTCCTACCACAGGACTGACATCCTCCACTCAACTTCCTTCATTAAATCAAGTCAAAGCACTTGAAACTAAGAATTGAAAAGTTAACCAATTCCATTTCTTTTACTGAAGATGCCTTCTTGCAAGAAGATTGTTGGATGATATTTTTACCTTCTCCTGATTAGGTTCAACACAAAGTTTCTAGGACAAGATCATCACTTACTGCATCACTATTTATAGTTAGTTACATTATCCTTATCCTAGCACGACCCTAATCAAAGTTTCTGACCTCCCTAAATTAAAATATTAACACAAAGGAAATTTTGTTTGAAGGAGCTTTAAATATGAATAAAATTTCTGCTTTTCTTGCTCTAAAACAAAAAAAACCCCAACTTTTGAAATTTCAGCTAAAAGACCACCACTAATTCTTCTGCCTTTCCTTTTCATAAATAGTTCAGATCATGTTTCTCTATCACTCTCCTGTGTAAACAACCAATTAATGGGTTATGAGAGGCTGGTTTTATGTAGCAGAGGGTAAAGAGATTCAATTAACCTACCCCCATTCTGGAAAGGGAAAACATCTATTTGGAGGAGTTTACCATGCAGGCACACCTCTTCCTTAAGTCCCCACCTTCCTTCAGCAACGTAATGCTCCAGACTCCACCAAGTGGCAAATACATTCTTAGCAAAGCCCTTCAGAACTCAGAAGGATACGTACAAAACATTCATTAATTGCTCAAGCAAGCAGCCAAGACTGAGTTTGCTTCCAGGTCACATCCAGCAGGATCAAAATCCAGACATGATTGGAACATCTCCTTTGGCTTTATATAGTTGCCCAGTGGGAACCTCGCATATAAGAAGCATTCTCCAGGGCTTATCAAAGATGCGATGTAGTGTCTACAGCAGAGGTTTTACTTCATGTTTGTAGAGCAACGACCCAAAATGAAATGTGATCTTGAAGCCAGGCTTCCAGCTGGTCCAGCAACAATGTTCCCATCAAACCCCGTCAACAGAAAAAAAAGCCTATTTTTTGCACCACTGACACCCATGTGGTTCTGGTCTTAGCCTAGTGGTCAGTCTTAAAAGCCAGTCACTGCCAGCTTTGCTACACATTAGTAAGTACAATGACCTCAGGGAATTTAAGAGCTGCCTCTGTGTCTTACACAGTTATATACAGTTCTGTCCTGTTTAAGCTTGAAGGAGCACTTCTTCCTTCCTCCATGATGATTCCATTATTTCTTAAGAGCAGTGATTCATTCAAGGTGGGAATGACAAATGATGCACTCGGAGTCTCCTCAGTTTGCTGAAATGTCTGACCCCAGATCCGGGGTCCACTTGTCACAAGTCACACTCTTGGATGGTCTCTGCCTTGTCAACTGGGAGTCAACCAGTAAAGCCTCCTCCCTCACTTTGTTATTTGTACAAACTGGCAGCTTGTACAATATCTACTTCTCTACTGGAAAAAGTAGATACAGAGCTGCTTTGCTTCTAGTGAAGTCCCCCTGGCATCCAGCTAAGAGGTGAGAAAACTAAATATAACAAACTTAAAACTACAATTATTGTAGGGGAGCTTGCCAGAGCAGCTCTGAAGCTCCTAATGGTCTGTCAGGGATTTATGGATCAGCTGTGAAAATTTACTCACAGCTAAAACTTGCCAATCAAGCCCTCAGCTTTGGAACACTGCTACCAACTTTCATATCATACAGCTTGAAATTGTAGAAGCACCAAGGCAAAACCTTTGGTTTTAACGCTTCAAAGAAAGACACACAAAAGAAACAAACCTGATCTTATTAAACGGATCAAGAAGAAACGTGTGGGGAAGCTCACCTCTGTGTGTTTGTATCTTTACGAAAAAGGGTCTTATAATCTACAGAGCAGGAGGAGAGTACAAACAGAGTGGGGCCACGTACTGCCAAAATGCACAGCAAGAGACAGCACATCGTACAGAAAAGGATATAAACAGCTGTCTTGTAGTTCAGAGAAGATTCCCCCCACAAATTATGCCAGCAAGCCAGGAAGTAAGTTGCTGGTATTTTATGTCTTCATCGTGCAGGTTAGGTTAATATGGGACCTTCATAAAATACATAAAAACTCCTTCAAATAAAAGGAGAAGTGTCACAAAATCATATCTTGCTGGTTTTTTGTTATTCCATTAAACAACTGCAGCAACCGTAACGAAGCAAAAAACCCCACCAACCCAAAGCATGACAACTTATGCAGAAAACTAAGTGAGCAGCCAACTCTTCTGAGAGATGTAAAACTCTGGCCTTTTTCTCCCAAATGCTCAGCACAAATTGGAAGAACAGCAGTGATGGGCACCTGCACATGCAGCACTGTGCAGAGTTGCTGATGGGCTCTTTGTAAGCCCTTCTCCACTTCTGACTCTACAACTCCCTACAGCTAGCAAGGCTTTAACACTCCACAGCACTGGCTGCAAAACATGTCAGATCACTAATGTCCTATTAAGCAGCACAAAGGAGCATGAATCTATACTCAGCACTGCTCTGTACTGTCATTTTTTTAATGTAAGTTTCAACACTGGAACACAAAGCAACTGTGTTATTTTATTTGGCTTTTACCGTATTGAGCCTCTCCTGTCATCAGTTACTGTTCTTAACATTTCTGTGCAGGATTCTTAGTGACTTGACCAGGAAGAAACCCTACCAAAAATAAAAAGCAAGCAGTACAGTCATGAAGCCTTCAGACTTAAAGGATAGAGTATGATCCTCCAAAGCCTCACAGACACGTGCATGAATAAGGCTTTGCAAGACCAGTCTCACAGTATATACAGTACATCCAAAGAGGCATTTCCGTCTCATTTATCACTGACAAGCAAACAGGCTTGGCCACCTACCTTCTAGGTAATACACAAGGTGTTTTGCTTTACTCCATACATATTTAAGCATCTAAACAAAATGACTAAATCACCTGTAGCCCTAACCAATTTCCATTTTACCCCTTTTTTTATTGTTGTTTGGAAGGAAATTCAATACTTTAATACCCCGCAATGCAAAAAACCTACAAAACCTAGGTTGTACAGTAAAGATCCCTTGTCTTGTAGAAGTCTGATCTACCCAAGATGTATTAATATTTGACTTAAGTTTTATTGTCACATTTTAAACAGTTAGCCGTTTTCACATCTCTGGGAGCTGGAAAAGAAGAAATTACATTCAAGTAATAGCCAACGAAGTGCAGAAAACACAAGTTTTTACTTGGATTCAAGTTACTACAAAACTTCTATTCCTCTGTTTCCACCATTTTGCTTATGAATCTTCATTTGCCCATGCCACAACAGAGGTATCTACAAACATCACCCCAGCCAACCAATACTCTTCCGTATTACTCACAAACACATTCACCTCTAGACACATCAGTGACTCAGTCCTAAGCAAAATGCACATCAGAGAAACCATGAGGGGAAGCTCTTGGGTCACCTCAATGAGAGTCGACAGAACATGGCCAGCAAAAGAGTGAGTCCTGCCTTTACTGTGAGGAGGTGCTCCTACAGGACAGAGCAGTGACCTTGGATGAAGCAGTAAATAAAGAAAAGAGCCCAGTTTGGTTGTTGGTTGGCAGCATGGTAGAAATCTGTAAGTGACCTTACAAGAATGTGCCATGAGTGGGGCACAAATGGATAGCACAGAGCACATGGATAGCTGGGGTGTGAGTGTTAAGATGTGTTAATTGAAGAGTTTGGAAGATAAGGGTAGCCCAGGGCTGGGAAGAAAAAAATATATCTCTCTAGTTTGCTAACGTTTTTCTCTATTTCTTTCAGCAGACAAGAGTAATCATTCCTCCAAACCCCATCTTTGCTCTGAATTGTGCCTAATGACAGACAAAACATTTCATGGAGGGGAGCTAAGGAAATCTCTGACAGTCTCTCAGGTGACACCCAGACTGCCAACCACGCAAACACACACAGCTCTGCAGGGGCTGGAGTAAACTTCTCTGCACCAGAAGTTAATCTGTTCTCACTCTACTTCCAGGCAGAGCAGAAAGCAGGGTAGAAGAGACATTGTTAGAACATTACACTACATTTTGTCTCAGTAGGTATTTTGCAATTTTATTTTAGAGCTTTTTTAAAAAACTGAAGGCAGTAAGAGAGCACATGTTGGGCCATGTAGCAAACTGTGTATGTCATCAACCCAATAAAAATCACACAGCACATCTTCCCCTAAGAGGGGAGCACGTCAACCAGCAGAGACAACTATTTCTTACCGCTGTAACAGACTACGGTCAATTTATGGCTCCTTTTCAACTGTACAAGATGCAAAAACCCAAACAGGACTATTTGTTTTCTCAGTAAAGGAAACATCAGAGACCAAGGTACTTGTTGCAGAGGTACTTAAAGTCTGTATCTTAAAACAAGGATTCAAATATAAGCAAAAACGCAAGAGCAACTCCTGCACGTTTCCAAAGAAGTGGCTTTGGCTCACAGACCATCAATTCACCCATCTTCTTCCCCTCAGGAGGAGAAAAGGCCACAATGCATAAAAATGTAGCTTCTATCACTATCAAATTCAACATGTTTTACATTGCCTGAATCCTAACGCTCTGCACCTACTGGCACAAAATCACAACTCTTCATCAAAACTTGCCCACAATCACATTTTCTCTGTCCGCTCTGGCCAGCAGAAGACATTAGTAAAGGGAACTAGAGTTAAGCACATCCATAACCTGTCCCTTTCTTTTCCTAGGAAGAAGTATATCCAGAAGTGGTGAAGCAGAATATCCTCCCATTCCTCTTAGAGCAGTCACCATCATTAATATTTCATGATAAAGAGTTAAAACCAGGAGAACTGCACTTCACAACCAGTGTAGCTAAAGATTTGTATCACCCTCAGAAACAGGTAGAACTCATGGCATCTTTGGAATATTCTGCAGTCTGATGAGAGACCTGCATGTCTTCAAACACTGGAGATGATGGAGGACAATCCTGAACAGCCATGTCATGAAGAGCCACACAGCACAACTCCACTCCAGCACTACAAGTCCTGCTAGCTGCTCACTCAGCTCATCTCCCAACACAGATGCGCAGAAAACAAACTACAAATCCAACTTCCTTGCGGTTCCTCAGAACACAGGAGATAAATACGCAGCACGTGGCAGAAGTACCATCAGCTAAACTCACATTTCACAAGTTTATGTACACACACAAATGCAGTAAGCCTGCAACAAGATAAGTGCCTAGGCGCTCATAAATACTGATCCTTTAGGAAAACAAGCCCTTGCCCCTTCCCTGCAACAGAACACCCAATGCTTTCATTAGGCATTTTTACTAAATAGGCAAGAGGCATTTGTAAAACAGGCTAGCCTTGAGTTGTCAGAACAGGACAGATATTAAACGTTTCTAAAACCCAAAAGGCAGGGTTTTTTTGGCTTTATCCAGTGTGTCAAGTGGCAGCTTCTTAATGTGACGGGTCATTAGCGTGACAAAGAGAAAGCAGCTGGACGTAATGGGGCAGAGGGTAACAGAGAGATTACATCCTTAAATCGCCTATAAAATATTACAAAAAAAGAGGGGAAAAAATTAGGGGAGTATATCTGGAGCATAAAGTCAGTCTGATAAAATGTCTAGCTGCAAATCAGATTACAGAAGTTGGTTTAATAAATAATCAAGATAGAAAATGCTTTTCTTGAAGTGTACACTATCGGAAGAAGTGTTTTCAAATAACTAAAATTATTTCATTGAAACAAACCAGTTTTTACCCACCTAAACAAATTTCTGCGACTATAGAATCATGGAATATCTCATGTTGGAATGAAAGAATCATCAAGTCCAACTCCCTGCCCCTCACAGGGCAACCTGAAACTAAATCATATGATTAAGAGGGGTTGGACTCGATGATCTCTTGGGTCCCTTCCAACCCCTAACATCCTATGATCCTATGATAAGAGCATCACCCAGAAGCTCCCTGAACACTGTCGGGTTTGGTATTAAAAAAATATATCTTTGAAGATCTATTTCCACTTTGACAGTCCCCCCCAAGAAAGGATATGAACTAAAAGATACAGAGGTTTTAGTTTCATGCCCATTTTCCTTTTCTCTCAGAAAGATTTTAGCATCATCACCATAGTGTAGCTCAGCAGGTATCACATAGCTACTCACTGTTACATGCACACAGCTTGAGATGGACAAGGACTCAACTAAGAGTAAAACAAAAGGAACACATTTCCCAGTGTTCCCACCGATGGGAACAGTAGTATTAAGTTGCCAATAAAAGAACAACATCCAGGAAACTCTGTTTCAGTAAAGAGGATTCCACTGCCATATGCTGTGCTCCAAAAAGAAACCACTTAGTACATCGCTTCTTACAAAATACGCAATATTTACCTTTTCGCTAAAGTCAGTATCACTGCTGGTATCCCTCTCTCCACTAAAACAGGCAAAAGGACTTTCACATTTCTCAGCAATAAGCATTGCCTGATAACTGATAATACAAGCCAGATTACACGGAGATATGTGTATGCAAGCCCCTTTTCCACTTTGTATCTCTGCAGTCACTTTGCAAGCCTTAAATTCAATTTTCTTGTGCTTTTCTCTCTACTGGGTTTTAAATGAGAGTTCCAAAGAAAAAATTAAAAAAATCAATAACAAAACACAAAAATCACCCGCAAACAAAGATTTCAAGACAAAGAAACCCACACTTACAGTCATTTTTCTTTTAAACAGAGATCATCCACATTATTAATTAATCTTTAAGCTTTGGGTCACACCTGATGTAGGAGGGGCCGTTGGCTTCCATTAAAGAGGAAACTACATTTTTTTTAAAGCATTCTAAATCAGAAATGTTAAGAAAAGGAAATGTTAAGAAAATGGAAATTTTAAATACCTAACTTGAAGGTAATTATCTTTGCTAATGCCACATTTTGTAAGCAACTAGACTTAAAGAAAAGCACCCCTGTCTCCAGGCGCACATACACACACATTTCAAATCCAGCCTGCAATCACAGGTGAGGTCTGAATCGCAAGACCCGCACAGAAAGGAGCCAGACAATTCCAAGAGAACTGAAGTTCCCTTGCTCCGTGTTTCATAGCACATAAAGATGATAAATGGGAAACAAGGGGGAGTTTAATAACATGGGGTTTGTTCCCACATTCATTGTCTGGCGAGTCCCACACCACGCAGTCTGCTTTTTCAGCTCCTGCCGCTTGTTTTGGTAAAGCCCCTGGGCTGAGACAGCTACAAGACTTTGTTTTGCTTCCATCTCCATTCAGCGCTGTTACAGTTGTTACAACACAAACTCCACCAGTTTCCAGGGCTCTGCCGGGTGGGGAGGCAACTCACATTTTGGAGATGTACTTTAAAGGGCAAATAAATAGGGAAAGCCTGGATCCGTAACAGTGAGAAACAGTAAAACCAGTGTTTCTCCTAATGTCCCCTTGTTAAGTATCAGTTTAGCCTTTGCCATCTACGCCAAACTATTTGCCATGACTAATGTATATAATGGGAGTACATTTCATATTTTATCTCTCCTGAGAGAACTTGAGTTGGGGGTCGGGAGGGGAGAAAAAGAAAAAAGAAAATCCCACCCTTTACAGAAAACAAGCCCACGACAAAGCAAATCAAAAAAGCAAATGCTTCACGCAATGGGTTAACTTTTTAAAAAATAGAAACCTAACAATATGGTGGCTATTTTTCCCAGCAAGCTTCCTCCTCACTGCTATAGGAAATAACGGACTCAAAGCATTCAGCACCAGCTTGCTCACTCCCGTCTGCCCCCAGAACTGGCATAAACTGATGATGACTTGGGCACAGATGTTGGAAATTCCATCTTCCTTCCAGAGGAGCTCAAAATCTCCAGGGCACAACCTCTGAGGAAAAAAAATATTAACTTTGGTTTCTCCCCATTGTTTTAAGATGTCTTTATTCAATCTGTAAAACAAATTTCACCGCCACATCAGCACAGAGTGTTAAAAACCTCTCCATTTCCACTGGACAGATATCGCCCAGGACAAATCATTAGAACAGAAAGCCACTAGAAGAGAGATTTCATTTCAATGCAGTTAGGTCTCTCATAGTTATGGAGTTTACTTGCGACCTGTTTTTGGTGAGAACTCTCACAGAAAGTGTCTTCATGCAACATATTTATTGCTAGCCCACAGCTGCCTCTCAGCCCTTTCTCTCAGTTACTTCCAAGTAGTTGCTGCTTTGCACAGCAGTGAATCACACACCTGGAATTGTGATAGGCACCTGCACTCTCTCATACCCCTTAGGCACTCCAGCGCCTCAAATTTGACACATACTGAGCTGTTATGTAAAAATTACACTTTGCAAAGTAATTGCAAATTGTACACAAAGCCTCTAAATTTTAAATTAAAATTTCCTCACAATAGCAGACTTACCAAAAGAGGAGGAAAAAAAACCCCAACCAAACCAGCCGTTCTGAGAACGCATTAAAATCTTTCCGCGTAGAAGAGGTATTTGAGGTCTTTTCAGACATTTCCCGTGTGTGTTTCACTCACTGGTACTACAGACCCTACTTCCACTCTTTCCACACAACCACAGCAGAAACCAGTTATGAAGACTAACCTAGACCATTACGACTGTCCTTCTTCTTCTTCTCCGTCTTCGGCATTATTTAATAAACCAGTGAACGTTTTTGTAAGTCATCCTCCTCAGCGTGCAAATTCAGGTTTCCCTTCCTCAGCACCTTTCCATTCTCAGCTCTACAACTTAAGGGCTTTGACTGCAATAAGGCTTATACTTTTGGAAATCAGAAGTAGTTTCCCATCAAACATCGCAACGGCCTGCATAGATATGAAGCTTTAACTGCTCTGTAAATCTTATGATTGGACCTTTATTATCAACAGAAATGACGCTGTCACTTGCTGGGAAAACACAGCGTGTGGTAGATGGGATATTTCAGTTTATATCTTATTGTATTCGGACACAATTCAGCAAGGAGTTTTAAACTAGGGATTCAGTTATATTACATATTAACATTACAAGTGTTAAAGCAGAGCAGCTTTTAAAGGACATGGTGCATGTTACTTGCGTTGTGCAAGTTCAGCCACTACCAAAACCATTTCAGATCTCCAGTTTCGCTAATTTTCATCCTTGTTCAGTATTCAGTGTTCGCAAAAGTTTAGCAGATGCCTGTGTAGGAACTAATGTTTTTAAATTATATTCGTCTTCACCCAACACCTGTAAAAATCTCTAATAAGAGCACTGGGGGGAAAAAAAGAAGGAATCCTGGGAGCTTTTAAAGTGTAAACGACATAAAGGCAAATAGAACTGTTGAAACAGGGACACTGGTTAAACCCTAGGCAGTATTCTGACCTACACAGCTCTGAATTAGCATTCTGTGACTTGTTTACTGCTGCTCACTAAGCAAAAAACCAGCAATTGTTTAAAAAACAGTCAAGAAAATCAGCAAGGCTTGGAAAAAGCAGTCGTCGTTGCCTTTCCAAGTGTCAAAACCACAACTCCAATTTGTGGAAGAATCAGAGCATTCCCTCCTATCCTATTTTGCCAGCCACAATACATACTAGAAATAAATTCAAAAGAGCAATTTAAGGTATTTCCTAACATCTCCCTTCCTAACATTTCAATTATGAAATACCAAGTGATTATCAGTAAAGCAAAATATAATTTGCCACATTTCCAAGTAAATGCAGGGTGGGGATTTATCAATTATCAAGCAAACACAGAGGCACAAGGCAAATTACACTGCTCAGTTACAAAACCCTACGATCAAGTTGCAGGTCCTTAGATGGAGATGATCCACATTTGCCATTCTGCGTCACATTACCATGACAAAGAACAGAGGGAACACAGCACCTCTCTCAAGTCTCCCCATTAAAGATAGGCTCTGAAGGAAACCAGTACCAGCTTTCCTACCTAAGATTTGCTAGCAGACACCACCAGCAAAAACACAATCCTTTTGCAAACAACACGCACCACATATGAAATACCACCAAGAAGCAATCTCAACAGCTTCACCTACCTGACTTGTGTTAATTCATCCACATGAAGACTTGAAAATCATGAAAAAAAAATAATGGCCGTCTTTAGAGATCATAGTTTAAAAGTTAAGACTGATTTTAAGTAATTGTAAATTACCTTCTGGTTGTACCGTAATTCCTATGTAGCACTGCGGCTGCCCAGCGGACTTAGGAATTGACCATTAACGTTTCTGTTTCCATGCAAACCCTCAAGTCTGTACTTCCAATGAAGAATAAAAACATGGACAACAAGAACTTGTGCAATTAAGTTCCAAAACACCATTTAAAAACAAACACACAAAAAAGACAAACGGCCAAGTCTCCAGAAATGTATAGGCCGCGCTCCTCAGCAACTTTAAAAGTCCAGTTTCATACATATTCATAAAAGGTTACGCAACTCCCAACTTAAAATAACGTTCGCAACCTCAGTTTGCTGCGACTTTAAAGCGTACGGGCACATATATATTTATACGCATGGGCATATGGATTTCACAAACACAAGTGAGCAGATTTCATTGTTTTGTTCTGTTAGCTACACTGTTGGGTTTTGTTGACAACTGATAAAGGTGGTACCTAAGCCAGCACCTTTCCTACAGAGTTTGTAGCAGGGGAGCAGCGTAAGGTCAGCGCTGAAACCGCCACAGCTCCGCAGTGCTTTGTCACAGCGGCGCGTTGCGTGTCAGCCAGACACGGGCTCAGTCCAGTTGGTGGCCTGGGACAGAACGTCAAAAGCATTTCTCACCCTATGTTGCTGTGTCCCAACGTACCGCCAGTGTGAGCGGTAAATCTTAAAGCAATAGAAGGGAAAGTCCTAATGCTCCATAACTGGGCTTTCGTTAGTAGATTTACTGCTTGGTTAAAGGCCCGCAACTCTTTTAGTGCTTTACGATTTGGGGAAAATCAGATACAGACCATCTCAGATCAGCACAGACCAACTTCGGTTGTTACTCATGCTTCATATACCGACTATTGGGCAGTGGATTCCTCTTCAAGCTTCTCATTCAGCCAGAAAAGTATCGCTCACACCACCGCGAACAGGTCGCAAAGTTACTTTTCTCTCCTCTCATTCCGAGGGGAAAACGAAACAGCAGAATACCGCTGGCATTGCTCGGTACCGACCCTTCCAGGCAGGCACCAGTGGCTGTTCCCGGGGCAGTCTGCGGAGACGCGGTCGCTGCCGGCCCCGCACGGACCTCACACCCCAGGCCCGGCGAGGGGCAGCCGCAGCCACCTCAGAACAGAGATAGAAACTTTCCCCACCAATCCCCGTCCGGAGGGGCCGGAGGTGCCGGGATGAACCCTCAGAAAAGCGACACTGGCGGCTTTTTGAGCAGAGAACTTCTGCTGGGGCCGGCCCTCGGAGAGTCAGTGCTTCGCATCAGCGGGGCCGGCCGCGGCCACGGCGGTGTGGTGTCGGCTGGGCCCCGACCCTCCGCCCGCACGGCTGTTGGGGAAGGGATCTCCACCGCCGGAGGGGGAAACAGCGACCCCCGCCCGCCCTCCCGGACCGCGGGGCGGCTCTTACTTGTGCAGGAGCTGGGGCAGGCTGGGCGGCTGCGGCATCCCTCGGCCGGGGGCCCCGCTGCGGGCATCGCTCTCTGGCGGGTCGGCGCCGCGGGGGGTCGGGGCTTGGCTCATGGCAGCGGCAGGGACCATGCGGGGCGGCCCCGGCGGCGGGAGGGAGCGGAGGGCAGAGGAGCGGCTCCACAGACACCGGCGCTCCCCCCGCCGCCCTCCCCCCAGGGCAGCCCTCGCGCCTGAGCCCGCCCCGGCGCCGCGCAGAGCCTCAGCGGCGCTGGCGGGGCGGGGGCCGGGCGGTGCCCCCGGTCTGGACCGGCCCGACCCTCCTCTTCCCACGGCGGCACCTGTCCGGCGGGAGGGACCTGCCCGGGTCGCACCTGACCGCGCGCGGGAGTCAGAAGGCTGGTGCGGGAAAGAGCGAGCGGCACCGGGGGTTTCGCACTCCACGGAGCTTTACAGACATCAAATCTCTCCCCTTCTCAAGGGCAGGGGGGAAAGGGCGCGTATTGTCTAAATCCCCTGCCACTAGCACCTCTGCAGAGGTTCTATTAGTCATTTATCAGACATGGGCTCTGTCAGCTGGTGCAAAACAGGAGACTGTGCCCAGCCAGCAGTATAAACCCTCTTGAGTGACAGTCATCTCTAAAGCAAATCCCCTGTCTGGGCCCGACCAAAGAACCCAGTAAATGATGATCAGTCTTGAGCTCTCCAAACAGACACATCAGCAGGATCAAGAGCTACCCAGCACCTGCAGCGTTGAGGATGAATTGCCAGAGGATGATACAGGGCAACAAAAAGTTTTTACCTGCGTGGGTTTTGGGAGGGCATTTTAGATGACCCAAGGAGCAGAACTTGCGCAGCTCATACCAAATAGCTCTGAAACTGCTCCTCCCAGGTCTTTTTTCTTCCTTTGTAGCACACTCTACTAAAGAAGGCTGAGTCAAAGACTGTTTCCACACTTGTGCCTGCACTGGCTCAGTGTGCCACGCACCCTTCCCCCAGTACACATACACACACTGCGGAAAGCAGAAACATCCGGGTTTCTTTGAAAAATTAATCCTAATTCGGGGGAAAGCTTAATTTTGGAGGGGGTCAGGTTCTCTGCACCTGGCGTAGTCATTTACAAGTGCCTAGCCTTGTAAATGGGTACAAACTACTAGCAGCAGTGACTGGAAAACACTAAGTTATTTGCGTTAATCACGTAGATTGTGCTTTGGGGATGGGGGCACTAGCCAGGTGCAGGGCAGTGGAGAATTGGGCTGTGTTTTACTTGCACAGTCACTTAGTAGTAACATAACACCAAGCACACCTTCTAATAGTGAATGGCAGTCAGTGCTTGTTCAGACACATTGACTTACACACTGTGTCCTGAGAAATACAAATAACAGTGATTCGTAACCTTTCTCCCAAGGAAGAAAATTTTGCAACAGTAATCACCGAGGTTCACCAAGGGCCAAGGGGTGGACATCGCTGAGTAGCTACAGAGAGCTCCAGCAAGCGAAAGGCAAGATCTGACAAACAGGTGAAGTAATGCGTGGAAATAGAAAGTTTAGGATGTGGTGCTGTCTTAGCCTGAGGCTCTCCTCAGGTATCCACTAATCATCCAGTGAAACAGTGGCTTTGTGGGAATTTCCTTCTTGTTAGAGCAGCAGAGAAATCTTTGAGAGCCCAAGCAACAGCCACTTTCTGCTGCCTATAATTATTTGAGGAAGTGAAAGATGGTGACTCATGGCTCTGAGGGCAGCAGGAGCACAGCTATGACACTAATGCATGGCCCTGGATTAGAAGTTGGATAGTCACAAGAATGTGTTACTTCGCACAGACAGTCACATTACATCATTTGTAAAAATGGATCAAGTGTGTTTTACTAGGCACTGCTATTTCTGCATTTAATACGTACAGTGTAGACTTGGCATTCAGGCTCAGCAAGTGGCCTCAAAACACTGCAAAATCTTCCTCCATCCACTCTTTAAAGCCACAGCCCTCATCCCCACATCTGCTTTCTGTGGTGGCTTTTTTTTTCTCTCTGTGTCATACCACAGTGCTTGGCTTGGCACGTTCCAGTGTGGCAGAAGCACTGTCTCCTCCCCCCTAGCCTTACCAGAACACACTAACACAAGGAACACTGAGATGCCGAGGTCTTTCACCAGTTGTCCTACATGGAAATAAATGGGCTGCTTGTGAGCAAGCACAGACTGACTGAGGTTCATGGACTCTTGTTTGAGAAATGAACACAAACATATTTCTGTCCAAGTCTCACTGTATTTCTGGAGTGCTGCCATAAGAGAGGAAGAACAGGAGCTGAGCCAAACGACATAGTTTTGGGGTCTGGATTTTGCAGTAGGACTGAACAAGTGCTACACAAGTTCCTGCTCTCCTAATATGGAACGTGGTTATTTATGCTCCTGGAGAAAACATATCTGTAGCCTTTTTCCCTTCTGCTAAATAGGGATTCTGTGTTAGTGTAACTGCTGAGTAATGGTGATCTTTGGCAATGAACTTGGCAAAACACCAATTTTTCTATTGCTCATGCCTGGTTTATTAAACATCTATGAATTTTTTTTTTCATTTTTTCAAAGCATGGGGGATAATGAGCACCTATGCAAAAATCACTCCTAGATAATAGTTTCAGCTGAGATTAACATGCTTATTGCATCTCCAAGTATGATTAAAACCATCACCCACATTTACAATGCCTTTCTTTGGTTTTACAGTTGTAGGAATCTGCAGACTCCTGAATCCTGATCAAACTGCTGTTCTAACTTGAGTGGCTAATAATTCAGAAGCAGCTTTCTGAACTTACAGCCAGAATATTTGATGTTTAGGAGGCTAGATTAACAAATTCACAAGTCAAAACCAGGGCAAAAAAAAGGGACCATAAAGTGATAGAGCCAGGCACATGCAGGATACTGTTTCCCCCAATAGTTCAGCATCAAATAACAAAAATAGCTGTAACTTCATTTCTTTAAAAGTTCAATTAACCATAGAGTTACATGGTAGCAAGGAAACACATTTAAGAATAAAAGATTATATCAGATCAATCTGCCCATTTGTCCAACTAAGACAGACCTTTCTTTGGTTCATGCCTGAACCTGTCTGTTTAGGTCTGTAACCTAAAACTTAATCTTTTGCAAATTCAATACTCAAAATTTAATCCTCTGAGACTAATATATAATCAACCCTTAATTATCACAGGATGCAGGGGGTTGGGGGAAAAAGACCCAAAATATGGAAAGCCTGGATAACACAAGTACAGCTGGGCCTAATATAAAGGTCCTCCTCAGTTTCTCTGCAAAGTGCCAAACCAGCTTAGGCACCACTGCAAGTGTAACGTGGCTTATTCCCAGACTGGGTAGGGCATCAAGAAAAATGAAGAACAAACTCTGCTTTTTACTGTTACTACAGTGCACAGGAATTTCAGTTCATGTTTATAAAGAGTGATCTAGGCAGTGACGTGGATAGTGTTGTGACAGTTTTGCAAGAAGCAATAAAACAGTTATTAAAATACAAATATGATTTAATGAAGAATACGATGTCAGCTCTTCAACAGGGCTGAAGTAACACAAGTATCCAGCTGCAGGAATAAAAGACTTCATCTATGAAGAATGGCAACACCATACTCCTCGGCACACTGCGGAGGGAGGCAGGAAAGCACTCTTTTACTTGACTTTGAAAAGTTATGAAGGAAAATATCTACAAATTCCAGGAAAAGGATGCAAAACACTTCAGGCCTGAGAGGTGATGCTTATCAACATATTAGCTTTTCTCAGGCTGTGCTAAACCATTTCTGGAGCTTGCTTTGCACGTTTGCTTGTTGTTCAATTGTTGATTGGACAAAGAAGCTGAAGACTGAAACAGCAATCTCTCATGTCTGGTATATGGAATCTACCTTCTGGATAAGCCTCCGTTGTCTTCTGTGAGCTTTTGCTATCAGCTTCACCTGAAAAGTGCTGCAATCAGCACAGCTCTCACTTAGTCCTTTTTGGTAATTTTCTTTTCACTGAAAGTGAACAGAAACAGGTGGCCACGACTGGCAGGTTCTTTTGCTGTCACACTTTCTTTGCTCTTTTCCACACCTGTGTGGGCACTGCTGCCCATGTCTGCATATCAAAGGAACCCTGATGTTCAGGAACACTCAGGGTATATTTACAAAGGATCATATAAAATTTAGCTCAGGGCCACAGGTTGCTTTATATGCAAACAAGAAATGTCTGACATTTGAAAGCACTGGAAAGTTTCCTAATGGCTTGAAAAGAAAACACAAGGGAGATCCAGTGCTTTAAAAGTATTGGGCTATAAAGCTGATGCTTTTATAGAGGAACAGCATTACATGAAGAATTTCACTGAACATATTATGTTGGAAGCAGAATAATAACTCCGTGAAAAATCAGAAAAAGAATCTTCTGGAAGAGCCTTGTTCCAGTTCTGCAAAGGACAAGAGCAACACTCAGGAGCTGGACTGACTGCTGCAGTGATGATTCAAGATTCAAGCAGATGAAGATGGAAAAGGATAACCATTGGAGACAAGCTAGTAGAGGTTCAACTAGGGATAGCTGAGACTTCCAAATACGCCAGGGCAGCCAGCTAATGAAAGGCAAATACAGTAGAACTTTAGTCTTGATGCAGAATAATGTTGCCTTTTTGCATTTACAGTGCAAAGCAGCACATCCTTTCAGCACCTCAAGCCAGTGACAGTATAATCCTCGATTCACGTATTATACATCTAGAAAAGATTGGAATGTGCAACTGATCATAGCTAGGATGTTTACACATGCTGTTTGATCCCAAAATACTGCCTTATGTCATGCTCCTTTCTAGCTTCAGAAATGCCAGATGTTTACTGTTTTAGCTACATTAGCCAACTGCTTACAGAAAAGGAAAAAGGAACCAAAGCAGAAATGATAGGTACAGTAAAAATTAAATTACTCTGAGGAACAATTGTGTTTAAAAACAAAAACAGGTCCTTGATGTTACTTTTGGCTCTTGAGATAACCAAAACATGCACGTTAATAGCCCAAGCTTATCTTTCTATGCCTTCACTGTTACATTCTTCAACTCATATCACAGTACAACTTGTCTGTTTCCAGTCATCCTCACTTCTGGTTCTCACCCTTCTTGACCCCAGAAATGTAAAAGAACTTGCAATGATTGCCCCACCCCTTTCTAATGCCTGCATGGTTGTACTGAGAACTTTTTCCTCTCATCCTCAAAGCTGTGGATAATAACTACTGTCCCTTTACTATTAGGGAACAGAGCTATAATGAATGTGTGTAATAGAGATTTCACTTGGGTCATTTTAAAGCATATTCTATTTAAAATAACATCCAAACCTTACAATGTTTAATTTTTAAAGCATGTAAATACTCATTATTTTCCATGGATAACATTACATTCTATGGATATACATCTAGCTGAAAGTAAAACCTAAACCTTATTGGTTTATTTCCCCATGGAAAAACACTGGTTTTCACAAAACTTCTGAGGAACATTTGGATTTTCAAGGATTAATAGCACTGACACTCAAGGCCATACTAAACATAATACAGAATGCAAAGCCTGACCTTAAGTTTTACCTTAAAATCAGACAACTGATTTCTAGCAGTGCCATACCAAATGCTGCACATCTTACATGTCCATAACTGATGTTTGTCCATGGTGATTTCATTCTCTTGTAGAGTTGGGCCTTACTAAGAAAAATTCCATCATAAAAGCCCTGCAAATAATTTTAGTATCAAACCAAACCCTACTTCACTTAGGGCTGCAGCTGACTATTGATAGTTCTTGTAAGCTCGTATTGTTTCTGAACACCAGTAAAGACTAAGCTGAGCATGTGGGTTTTCAAACAAGAAAGAATCACAGAATTGGTTTGGCTGGAAGAGACCTGTAAGACCACTGAGTTCAACCATTAACCCAACACTGACAGGTCACCACCAGCACCATGTTCCTGAGCACCGTATCTATGTGCCTTTTCAATACCTCCAGAGTTGGTGACTCCTCCACTTCCCTGGGCAGCCTGTTTCAATGTTTGATAACTCTTTAGGTAAACAAATTTTTCATAATGTCCAATCTAAACTTCCTCTGGTGCAACTGAAGCCGGTTTATTTCATTCTGTCCCTTGTGTCTTGGGAGAAGAGGCTAATCCCCACCTTACTATGATCTTCTTTCAAGTAGATGTACAGGGCAATATGAAGAGTGGGTAGCTATGCAGAAAACTTTGTATTTCACAGAATCACAGAATTATTGAGGCTGGAAAAGACTTCTAAGATCATCAAGTCCAGCCTATGAACTAACATCATCACAATCACCTAGACCCTGGCATCAAGTGCCACAGTCTTTTCTTAAACACTTCCAGGGATGGGGACTCCACCACCTCCCTGGGCAGTCCATTCCAATGTCTGATCACTCTTTCCATGCATTAGTGCTTCCTAACATCCCATCTGAACCTCCCCTGGTGCAGCTTCAGGCCCCGACTTCTTATCCTATCACTAGTTGCCTTGTAGAAGTGCTCAACCTCCACCTGTCTACAACCTCCCTTCAGGTAGCTATTGAGAGATACGGTGCCCCCTGAGCCTCCTCTTGTCCTGGCTAAACAACCCCAGCTCCCTCAGCCTCTCCTCATCAGACTTTCCTTCCAGTCCCTTCACCAGCCTCATTGCTTCTCTGGACCTGCTCGAGCACCTCAATGTTTTTCTTGAAGTGATGGGCCCAGACTTGCCCCCAGTACTCAAGGTGAGGCCTCACCAGTGCCCAGTACAGGGGGAAGGTGAGTTCATAGGGAGCTTGCACTTGGCATAGTGTTTCCAACAAAAATCAGATTTATATTTTAGCTATTATTTTTCTGTTGAAAATTTTCTCAGATCTACCAACTGGAAACCTCTGGTGACTGATGAAGTTATCATACTATGCTCTGCTTTGGTGTCCTTAGAGCTCAGCACGTGCTAGGCAATAAGAAAAGTATCACTGCAAGTAGCCAGGGATGAGAGACACAACCTTGTGAGGAAGGCTGGTCTGGACTGGCTGACTGACACATGCTGTTCTGCCCTACGGCAAACAGATCCGTTCCAGAGACCGCTCCAGCAAAAGATGTCATGCAGGACTGAACTTCTGACAGGCCGCTTGTCCAAGGCCTGTCTGCTGGCATGACCTCCCCAGGTGCTCCAGCAAGGTGCAGAGGCTGTGCTGTGTGAACCCCAGAGCTGCAGTGCCTCCTGACGGAGCGAGGCAGAGCTCCTTGCCCCTTGTCTGCTGACAAATTGCACAGCTGTGGTGTTACATGTCAGCACTTGCATTTCGGATCTCCAGAGACAAACCAGGAATGTTCTGCATGCCAGACAGTGGCGCTGAGCCATTACATTGAGACAACCTTCTTGAGGGAAGCGTGGGCCCTGAGTGAACAAGAGTGGGGAATCCACTGACATTCTGACCCAGGGCCTTGTCACCAGGCAGCCTATGTCAGCAAAGCCAGTGCTGTCACTAAAAGGGGAGAAGTCTGCCAAAACCGTACTAAATCCATGCGGCACGTGCTGCACAGATATTATGTTAATTTCAAACAACTCGTGTGGCATTTAGCTAAGGCAGGTGAAACTGTATGTCCCTGAAGTCTGAGGTATGCTTTCATCAACACTTATGGTCAGCCTGAAGTTATTTGATGATGTTTATCATCATCTGGAATGCTTACAGCAGAAAACATGATCTAGCTGACCTGGAATCTAGCTCAGCTCCTGCAATCTCCATATTCAGAGTAAGAGTCAATAGATAAATTCACATTGACATTTAATGAGGAGAAGCAAAGGACACTGAAGTTACCTGAAATGATCTGCTCACCTGTTGAGGTCATCTTCTAAAATCAGCCTTTCAGTTCCAAGCTGACAGTTCTTATTGCTTCACTGAACTACCCTGGCTTTCAACAGGATCTTCCCCTTCAGAAAATCTAAAAGGGCTTTTTAAGTCAAATTCCTACTGGGAATCTAAAGAATTGATAGGAACAGATTTTGTAAATAAATATCACAGGGACTGAAGGATGACAAAGCAGTTCTGAGAGGGCTAAACCCCAAAACATGGTTGTAACCATTCAGGGAAAGAAGTAACCATCATTATCAGCAACAACAGATTACGTTACTGAAATATCTGATGTCTAGGATGGGGAAATAATAAAACCAACTTTGACTTGAACTTTATAGAGCTTCTCCTCTGTAACTTCCTACCGTAGTAGTAAGTTCATCTCTTTCATTATCAGCATCTTGTGAGAAAGGGCAGATAAAATGAACTGCAAGGACAAATATTGGGATAAAAACAAACACGAAGAGCCATAACTCATGGTCACAGGCAACACAATCAAAGATTTGCTCAGGAAATAAAAGAAAGCCAGTGACATGCTGCAGAAGAAGCTACAAGAAGATGGACACACATCTCCTTGGGCAGCTTCACTCACAGCTGGTTGAGTAGTTTGCTGTCCAACTAGCTAGAACCATCATATAGGAACCTGTAATGGTTAAACCCTTTTCCTATTATAGTTACTTGACAGTCTGGATTACAGATCACACATTTGAAATCTACCTGTTGCATAAGCAGCTGTACGTAAACTGATTCAGAGGAAGAGTTTTCAGAACAATTTGGAGAGATCAGAGAAAGGATTCAACTGATGTTCACAGCGTGTTAAATGTTAACAGGTGTTAAATGCTGGCTTAGGAAGGGAAAATATTGTCCTGGGAAGTAAAGGACAAACGTGACTAGATAGACCACAGTTGTTCTGGATAGGACTTGAGGAGTATCATGGAGAATTAGAACTGAACATGAGTCAACAGTATCACATGGTTGCAAAGGAGACCCCCATCAGCCTGAGGGGCACAAGCAGCAGTTTCACCTGATATAATTCCCTGATTTTTCTTGATAGTGATAAGGTCTCAGTAAGAACACTGAAACGCTGCATCCAGTCTGGCAGTTGCACTTCAACTAAGAAGAGGATTGAGCAATTCAGAAGAAAGGATAGGACCATCCCTCATGTTCTGTGATTCTGTGACTACTCAAAAGTCTGAAAAAAGAGAGCCACAAAAAAGGAATGGTGGAAAGGGTATTGTTCAGTCTAGAAATGAAAGGCTGAAGGCAGAAAACAACCTTTAAAGAAGAATGGAATAAATTGATTTTGATACCTGTGGTGAAGATGGAAGAAAGGAGACAAATCACAGCAACACAAGTTCAGATTAAACCTCCTAATGGCAAATGTGAGAGTAATTTTGAATTCTTTGGCACTAGCAGTTTTAAAAATTAATTGCACAAAACATCTGTCGGGAATGATTTAAACATGATCCACCTTTGAGGCAGGAGAAGGAGAGTTTACATGACTCTTGGTGTCCCATTTTACATGATTACAGGAGTGAGCAGTCTCTGGGGTGACAACAAAATATGCAAAATCCCCAGGAAAGCAAGAAATACAAAAGTTGATGTAACATTACAGTTTGCAGGCTCCAGCAATTCTTCAGAGTCCTTTTGAGTGCACATTTGAGGAGGTTTCAATATGGCCAACAGTTTGTGTTAATAAATTGCACCACATTCACCTCAAGAAGTCCTTGAAAGAGATGAATAGGAAAAACCAAAGCAGGGAAGAAGAAAAGACATTTTATTAGGGAGATAGAAGCAGAGGTCACAAACATTTTAAATATTTGTATTTTTACCTAGTGAGAAGGAAAGTCATCGAGCAGCTCAAGAAATGAATCCTCCTCCCAGACACGGGAGTGGTTTCAGGCACAGGTCTTTAACAGAGAGCAGGATTTCACACATGCAACGTGTCTTAAATTCAGCTCCATTGAGGAAGCCCTACAGCAGAGCCTAAGGAAAGTTTAATTTAACTTACTCTTGTTTAAGTCTAATTTATTAAATATTTTAGTTAATAGGCAGCATTGGTTTAATCAAGAGCCCTGAAGAAGATATCTCCACATACAAAACATAAAATAATAAACACTGTCATGTCAGGATACTCCACACTTAAAAAAGAATCCTGGCTGAACAGTCAGATGCTTTAATCCACTTATAATCACAGACCCTTTGCCCTCTGCTGTTAAAAAAAGATGTGTGATGAGAATGTGGTTAGTAATCCCAGGGTGAAAGAAGTGGCATAAAACCGACCCATCACTCACAGTCCACAAAGTTTTTACTTGGGCTGCCCTTGGCTGTGAAAACACATCATTGCTCTTCTTCAAAACATTACGCACAAACAGTCTGGAAGGCAAGGACTGCTGTACAGTCCATAAGCAGCCTGAAGAGTTCAGCCTCAGGACTGAAGGAAAAATAAATTCACTCTTCAGTCAGAGAAAGTCCTTATTGGAAATCACTTATGAAACTCATTCAAATTTCCCTAAATGCTCCATTACAACACTGGGAAAACTCACAGCAGTCTCATTTGACCAGACAACACACAGTGCCATTTTAGGCACTGAAAGTTCCCTTAGCTTTAGTAGTTCACAAGGAAATGAATTAGATTGTAGTTGCAATATATAGACTTTCCAACTTACTTTTTCTGTAACAGTGCACCTGCAGGACAAAGTGCTATGAAAAAGGGGAAAATCACACCTTTGCTTTTCTTTTTCTTCCCATTCCCCCAAGTTTTGAGGCAGAGAACATTTCACAATGGTTTTTTTTTCTGGTAAGGAGATCAATTGCAGAAAAAGTACAGCCTCAGGCAAACTTATCAATCAGCTCACGCTGAACTCAGCTCCTGAAAAAATGATATAATTTGTCTCCATTTTTCTCACAGTCACACTCTTGTCCTCATCCTCCCGGTTTCTAAAGAGACACTCAAAGTACAAGCAGCATCCCAGACATTACAAGTGAGGTCACATGTTTGAGAGAAGCAATGAAACTTCTCAAGATCCCTACGATATAAACAAAAGCCTAGTGACAAGGACAGAGGGTAGGGAAGACAGACCCCAAAGGAAAATATGAATCCTGAATAGTTTCAGTTTGACAAAATCGTAAGTAACTAAAAATAGGTTCTTAGCAAAGAGAAACGTCAGGACAGTTCAAACTCCTACTCTGCCTTTTCAGAGCGTGAGTTTGAACTGCAGGTTCCCACCTCCTTCCAATGACACCTTAATTACCAGACTACTGAGTTGCTGGGACTGGTCTCTTCCTTCTGTATTGAAGCAACTTCAGCTAATATAAACACCCAAAAGGCAAAGCAGCAGCAGTTCATTCGTATGCATGGCACCTCTCCCCAGGTCTGACTTCTGGTGAAGTCTCCACAGTAAGAGAATTCATTTTTCTTCCTCTTTGTTTTGGAATGAACATCTACGCATAAAACAGTTTTCAAAATATTCTCAGAGAAGTTGGGTTTTATGTTGAGCTGAAACAAAATGGAGTTTGGCCAATAACAAAAGCAGTTCTTCGGCTGCAGTATTTGCTTGCAGAGGACCTTTTTTGAAAGTCTCCTGCTACAATGTCTGCCTTTTCCTAGGACATTAATACAGAACAAGGTATTATTTGGTTCACATTGTAAAAAATTCCAGAAGTCACAGAACATTAGGGATTGGAAGGGACCCCAAAACATCATCCAGTCCAATCTCCCCACCACAGCAGGATCACCTAGATTCAGTCACACAGGAACATATCCAGGCGGGTCTTGAACATCTCCAGAGAAGGAGACGCCACAACCCCCCTGGGCACCCCCTTCCAGTGCTCTCTCACCCTCACTGTGAAGAAGTTCCTTCTCACATTGATGTGAAACCTGTGTTCCGGCTTACACCCATTGCCCCTTGTCCTGTCACTGGATGACACTGAGCAGAGCCTGGCTCCACCCTCCTGACACCCACTTTTTCTATATTTATAAACATTAAGGAGGTCACCCCTCAGTGACCTTTTTTCCAAGCTAAAGGGACCCAGCTTCCTCAGCCTTTCCTCATAAGGGAGGTGTTCCACTCCCTTCATCATCCTCGTGGCTCTGCACTGGACTCTCTCCAGCAGTTCCACACCATGAGGAGAGACATGAGGAATGTAGGAGATACAACTGCTCTTATATTTGCTTTTCCAGGATATATCATGGAATAGCAGAAGCAATGTGGGGGGGAACGTTTGTCAGTATGGAGCTAAGGAGTAACCCTCTTCAATACAAACGAGTGCTAAAAGTTTCCTCAGCATGGATTATAGAGCCAATCTGCCTTGCGATCAACACCAAACAGGGAAGTCAGACATGGACCCTTCCTAGAGGCCCCTAAGTGCACGAGACATACAGAGATGTTGGCAGGGGGAGCTAAGGCTGCTCATCTCATACTGGCTGCAGCTCACTCACACTGGCACACAAAGCTGCAGGAAGCTGAATTCCCAGGGAGCTGGGAATGAGGTCAGGAGACACAGTCACCTTAATCTTTTTCCTGAGGTTCAGAAGAGTCATCACTAGAGGTTTGTCAGAGTTAGGCAATGATCGCCCTCAAAATTCTGCTTCACTGGCAGATGATGATGCTCAAACTGTCTATCAAACCCCGCAGTCTGATTGCATACATTCACCCTCTCCCCCCAGCTGTAATTTCCAAGAAACCTCTGCTCTATTCTTGATGTAAGCTTTGACTTTTCCTAGTCAAAAGTCCTAATTAACTACTGACTGATCTTTCTTTAGCTCAAATATATAGGGCTTATTACCATGGCCTGCAAGACAATGTTTGTTACATATATTCAAGTATGCTGGCACCAGCCTCAACTAGGTAGCCTCAGGCAATGCAGGAAAACATCAATAGATGTTTACCTAGCAACAAAATCCTTTATAAAGAAAAAATGCACCATTTTTCAGAAAATAGGACCTCCTTCTGCCTGTCCTCTGTGACTAAAAGCCTAGAAAAAAATGCAAATTCTTCTGCTTGACTAGCGCTGTGCAAACCAGTTTTCTGAGTGATCTGATCAATCTCCTGCTTTTTTCACACAGGACTTGGCTAAGCCATCAATGACTTAGCTGGTGCTGGTCTATATCCAGCATATGTTGAGTGTATTCTGCTGAGAAAGGCTAATGCTCACCCTGGCTTCCCAAACCACAACTCCTGCTGCTGGTTAAAGCAGCCCAAGGCACAGGGACCATAAGCCCATCTCCTGCTGGGTGACGAGGAGGACTGCTGCACCAGATTGGAGGGTGACCACGGTAGAGAGATGCAGCTACTGCCTGGAGCACTGAAGGAGAAAAATAGGACTGAGAGCTGGAGTGGAGGCGGCAATAGCTAAAAATGTACAAAAATTAGGAGGCAAAGAGTGGACGGAGGCAAGGACTGACTGGACTCTGAAGATTGGATCTCCTGGATACCTCTTGGTAGGTAGGGAAATTCAGCTCTTCAGAGCCTCAACAGACAGTCAGTTCAGCACTTGTCCCCAAGACCTCTGGCCTGAGCAATGATAAAGCACTGCAGCAGACACATGACCCTGGATCTGGGATTCAGCACAAACACACCATTCCAACAAAAGACCCTGCAGACACACAGGGAGGTGTATACAAATGTTTTTTAAATCAGGATGGAGCTAAGGCTCCATCTCAGAAAGAAGTTCCTAGCTCCTGCAGCTTGCAGACTTCTTGACAGCACCAAAACCACTGTGAGAGCTTATGAGAGTTTAGAGAACCCAGAAGGACCCAGCCCAGAAGATCTGAGAACGCAACACTCACCAGGAGCCTCCATCGTCTCCAGGGAATGGCTCCAGTTACAAGAGTAACAGCCAGTGCTGCCATTCCCTAGGAAGCAAAACCAGATCTCCTTTCCAAGGGAGCATTGACATAACGGCGTGGCCAGACGACAGCATGTAGTAGATAATAAACCATAAACAACATTACCTACTGCTTGACAGTAGCACACTGTTCTGCTAAGGTACCTGCTTCATTACTCCAGTTAGTGCAGAGTTTTGCTCTGAAACACAAGGTTTGGGGACCCTGATATTTTATCCAAGCTAATCTGACCACAGATACTCTTCTTATAACTCTAAATGTATAATCCTCGTTTTCAAAATGCTTTTCAGTTTTCTTGATAGAATCTTACAAGTACCACAGGTTAAATAGAAATTATTGTTCGTTTTACATGAGCAGCTCATAACCCACTTCTGAAAAGAGCCCTCAAATGTGAGGCTGCATGGAGAACATTTCATGCTGTCCCCACCTGAAGCAATTCCATTACACGTCTGGTCCCCATTCTGGATATGTCCCTGTGTGACTTGTCCTGAGCCATTCATGAAATTTGCAGTAAACCTTGATATTGAAACTAACACTCCCAAGGGCTCACCCAAAGCTTATTCATGTCAACAGAAGTCTTTCCAATTGATTTCAATTAAGTTTTGAGCTGGTTCCGAGTCTCAGGGCACTGCCCTTGCTGTGCCAGCGTGCTTTTTATACTGCTCGTTTCATACACCTATCAGATTTCTTCCAACAGTTCTGTCCAAATTAAATTGCCTCAGGGTGTAAGGGAACATTTCAGAGAGATAAGGGACTGTAAGCTGTCTCATTCTCTTTGGAAATCAATGTGACTTGGATACCTACCTGCACTTTGTGACATTTACCATTTTCCCCTTAAGCAAGCCAGGCCTTCCTTCAGTGCCTGTTTCCATTTTATCTCTTTCATGTGGATCATACCTGTTGCCTTTTCTGAAGCATTACAGGAAGATGTAGGAGATCCTACCACAACTAGATACTAGACATCACCGAGAGACTGATGTACAAGAAATCTGTATCTGAGTATAGTGCCAGAAGATGGATGTATTTAAAATGAAGGAAATTGGCTATTGGTTTAGTTGAGAAGTGCTCCTCCAGTTTTATCCACTGTTTCCAACAGCACACATACACAAAAGAAGTTGGAGTGCTGCCATGCCACAAGAGGCCTATCGTTTTCCAGTGGCTTATTATGGGTCAAAACATTCAATCAGCCAATATTAATTTATTTTAGTATTCCTTGGGGAAACCCAGGGTGACTTTTACACAGAGATCCTTCTAGCTATTTAAACAAAGAAGAAATGGAAGGACATCCATTGTGATTTATTTTCTCTGGGTGATCAGTGGAGAAATTGGATACGCATGACACACATTCATTTAGCCCTCACTTCCCTTTGATGATTAGGGCTGAATTTTCATTCCGGTGTATGGGGATTTGAGTGTGTCACTCCAAACAACAAGTGTCATACATCCAAGTCCAAATGTAACTTTCCAAGAGTGAAGTTCAGAGTCACAAAGCTCCAGTGTAAGAGGCCAAAATAGAGTATTTAAGAAGTAAAGAAGAAGTATTTATGCTCTGAAGCTGAAGTCTGAGCCTCACAGAGTCTTGACTGAATTGGTAATTAAGGTACTCTTCCTAGCTTTGGTAAAGAAGCACATTGGAAAGATGTACAGGCATCGACTTGTTTCAATGTATAACAATTGATTAGCCATTTCCAAACATCCATTACTTGCTGCTTTGTACATTATTGCAAATAACCTCAATAATGAGGCGTGACCAATGGTTTTACTGCATGAGCACTGCAGCCTCCGTGGACAAAGACTGAGGAGGTATAGCCATAGCTCAGTGATTGCAGTGAACAGTTAGGTCTGTTAGTGTAGGCAAGTTGTTTTTTATTAATATAACCTTTTTAGAGACTGTGGGAACCAGACAGAAACACGAGCAACCGTTTTCCAGAAACTGTCCCTTTACCCTTCTGTACTACGCAACGTTCACTAGAAGAAAGAAGTTCTCCAAACAAAAATTAATAGAAGGATGACAAAAAAGCTTCATAATGGATTATAAAGCTTTGTAATAGCTGCCAGCAACCCTAGAGGTGATTTGAAAGGCTACTGCTGTGGTGTAATATTTTCCAGTTTTCATGCAGTCCCACTGTCAAGTGATACAAGCACTAAAGGTCTCCCTTCCCCTGTAAGACTATTCCATACATCACATTGTGAGCAAGTTTTATTTTTGGACTGTGATGAACATCTCACACGATCAGACCAGCAGCAAGGCACCAAGCACGTGGTAGTGATGCATCACAAGGATTCCAAAGCAACTGCCTCCACCACTGCAGCACTGGGTGCTCTCACTAAATTAAACACACAGCACAATTGCACTGCTGTTCAAAACCCAAAGGGATATAATCTTGACTAAATGATCTGTTCAAAAACCAAAGGAATATAATCTTGACTAACTAATCACACTGCACTTAGACACTAAACATCTGGTGGATATATTTTAAGAACAGACATGTGCCACCCCTAGACAGGTCTCAGCACTAGAGATTCAGTCCCAAGGAATCAGATGTGAGTGCTCACAGCTACACACAGGCACTGTCAGAGTGGGAAAGGCTGACCTTGACTGCACCAAGCTGTACCCAGCAAAAGACAGGTGCAAGCAACTGAAGACCTGCTTCAAGGAAGCAGTAGGCACAAAGCTGCCTCTGCATCACTGCAGATAATCATCCATGTCCCAGCTCAGAGGAGGGTGCCAATACACTCAGTATTGGGAAATCCTCATTCTTCTTTGTGCCTAATATTTTATGTGTACATCTGGAGAGACAGCGGGGAAAGCAATAGAAATACAATTTCTATCTGAGGTTCTTACGTTTGAAGATTTAAGAAAACACAGCAGTTCAGCCGAGCACAATGTTCTGGCTGTTTCAGCTGGGAAGCTTAAAACAAATTGCTCGAGGGAAGTGAGAGAAGAGCAAAGGTTTTTAATAGGCATTGTCATGCAGAAGGAGTGAAGAGGAGCAAACATTCTCTTCAGTTATTCCTCAGCAGAGTTCAGATTTCCTAATTTCAGGCACTAGTGTTTCAAAACCTTTGGAGTGGAAGCTCCAGGGGACTCCTGTGCCAGCAGGAGGCCTGGGCTGCAGTACACTGAGAAAACTTAAGTCCGATAATCCTCACACAAAATTTCCATGCTGGAGCATTTAATACTGTAATTTTCAGCACACATGGATAAACCCCTGCTGGAAGGATAACATAAAACAAACCCATTCCCACTGGACAAGCTGTCTCAGCTCTGATTCCACATAACAGATTGCATAATAGACTCTGTGAAGCTGTTTTTACAGCATCTTTGCTGAATTTTCCAGAAGAATTTCAGTGGAAACTGCAATACTAACGTCATATGCACAAAGGTAAGGGCTGGGCAGGCTTGGGAATTCTTATTACAAAGACACTGTCCAACTCTAAATATTCCTTCAGGCTATTTTTAGCCCATATTTGCCCTCCTACCTCCCAGACAGTTTCCACAGAATCACAGAATGTTAGGGATTGGAAAGGGCCTCGAAAGATCATCTAATCCAATCTCCTCGCCACAACAGGATCACGTAGATCAAGTAACACAGGAACATGTCCAGGTGGGTTTTAGACTTCTCCAGAGAAGGAGACTCCACAACCTCTCTGGGCAGCCCATTCCAAGGCTCTGTCACCCTCCCTTGAAGGTGTTTCTTCTCATACTGATGTGGAACCTCCTGTGTTCCAGCTTACACCCATTGCCCCTTGTCCTATCATTACATGACACTGAGAAGAGCCTGGGTCTAGCCCCTGACACATGTCCTTTCCACATATGTAAATGTTAATTAGGTCACCCCTCAGTGACCTTTTCTAAAAGCTAAAGAGACCCAGCTCCATCAGCTTTTCCTCATCAGGGAGATGTCCACAGAATCAATCTGGCTGGAAAAGACCCCTGGGATCATCGAGTCCAACCCTACCTTACAAGTTCACCTTTAAACGATATCCCTCAACACCTCATCTAAATGGTCTTTAAACACATCCAGGGATGGTGATTCAACCATCTCCCTGGGAAGCCTATTCCAGTGCCTGACCACCCTTTCTGTGAAAAAAATTTTCCTAATATGAAGTCTACACCTACCCTGTTGTAACTTGAACCTTCTTGTTCTATCACTAATTGCTTGTGAGAAGAAACCAGCACCAACCTCTCCACAACATCCTTTCAGTTAGTTGTAGAGAGTGATGAAGTCTCCACTCAACCTCCTCTTGTTCAAACTGAAAAGTCCACTTCCTTCATCATCTTTGCAGCTCTGCACTGGACTCTCTCCAGCAGTTCTGTGTACCTCTGGACCTGAGGGGCCTAGAACTGGACACAATATTCCAGATGTGGTCTCACCAGAACAGAGTAGAGGGGGAGGAAAGCCTCTCTCGATCTACTAACCACAGCCTCTCTAATCCAACCCAGGATGCTGTTGGCCCTCTTGGCCACATTGCTGGCTCAAGGTCCTGCTGTCCTCCAGGACCCCCAGATGCCTTTCTCTTATGCTGCTCTCTAAAAGGTCAGTCTCCAACCTATACTGGTACGTGGGGTTGTTCTTGCCCAGAAGCCAGACTCTACACTTGCCTTTGTTATACTTCATTAAATTTCTCCCCGCCCAGCTCTCCAGCCTGTTCGAATCCTGCTGAATGGCAGCACAGTCTGCAGGACTGTTGGCCACTCCTCTCAACTTTGTGTCATCAGCAAACTTGCTGACAGTGCACTCTAATCCCTTATACAAGTCATTAATTGAATAGTACTGGTCACAGTACCAACCCCTTTGGGACTCCACTCCAGGCCTATGAGACTATGAGTCAGGACTTTTGCTGCTATTAACAGGACTCCTTCAAAAGAACAGTAAATAACTATTTTTAAAATTTGTGACAGGATTTTTCAGTTTGTGGTGTTGTGGTGCTGTTACACAGATGTTGGTTTTGGCAGAATGAAGGTTAAAGAGAACAGTGATGTCCCAAACTCAGAAGCCTGCTCAGATATAAGGAATTCCACCAATTAACATGATGTATACACCATGGGGACTGTTCCAGTCTTACCTTATAGAATTGTTAACCCACAGAAGTTTTGCTTGGCTTTAAAAGTGTTTTTAAAGAACTGGCCTTTCAGGTAACAGATTATATGTGAGCATTTGCAAATAGTTTAGCCTTTCAGACCAGTTATTGATACACCCTACACAGTTTTGGGTTTTATTTTTGACCCTCTTTTCTCCACAAATTCCACAACTAGATGTGTAAGATGGCACATTTTGTATGGATTATTATAGTGATAGAGGATAAAAGCACTTGGATCACAGCCTTGTATCTCACTGCATGCCCAAGGCCTCTGACAATCCTTCAAAAGTATGCTGTGCACCACATCTTGTTGCTTTATTAGAGGTACACTTCCTCAGTCTGCTTTCCATAAGCCTTTCAAGGCGTCCAGTAGTTGTGTGGTTAAGCTATTCAAATCACAGGTGGTGAAGGACCAGTAAACCAAACTGAAATAGACTTCATTGGAAAAGCTCACGTGTGTTTGCCTGCAGCTGATTATATTACTACAGCTGCTTTCCCTCTTTGTGGTCCCTTCCCTAAAACCTGATAACTCAGATCAACATGAGAAGTCACAGAAGGGCTGAACTTCCCACAGAGCATTTAGACACTTCCACAATGTTTACCTTGTGCCCATTCCAGTGAAAAGCATTTCTTCTACTTTCTTAAATATCTTAAATAGTCACTGCTAAGATATTGCCGTACCATTTTACCAGACGTCAGTAAGAACCCAACTACAGATCAAATCTGAAAAGTATCTGCAACTGAAATGATGACTAGAGTAAAAACTGTTATTCAGGTCCTCATATCAACATGGACTTCATCTAGAATGTTACAGCTAAGTATCCCGGAGAATTTAACTCTACATTGACCACTATAAAATATTTTAATTTCTCACAAAAGCCACCTATCAGCACTCTTTGCACATCAGTCTGAGTGAAAGATGAGACCAACTTATGCAACACAGTGACCCCACGATTACAAAGGTCTTTGGAAATGGGTAGGTTTTAGCAACCTCTCACCAAATTTGCAGTTAGGTCTTGCATTTCTGAATAAGCACCTAAAAATTGTCTTTCCCAATTCTCTTCTCAAAAAAGGCCTCTATTTTTCTAAACCCCAATTTTGCACAGAGAAAACTCAAATATAGATATTTTCATGGTTTTATAAAGAGAATGCTGATAAATAGGTATTTTCCCAACTCTTATTATTTGCATATCTCATCTGAGTGGTTTTTAAGTAAAATTCTTTTAAAATTCATTTAATTCATTATTACAGTACAACTATTAAAACAATAGTCAGACTTCAGCACTTTTGAGCCCTTAACATGTACAGTACAGAGAGCAGTTAACTGATAATACGTCTCACAGTTCAATTTATGCCTCTAACGTAGTTCACAGCTTCAGCTTTTATATCCTTATCCAGGCATAACGCTGCTCTCTCCTGCAGCAGTGACATAAAGGCAGCTGTTAGCATTACAACCACTTGTGACAGTTTCCAATAGATTTCAAAATTAAATAAGCCCCTTTTCAGTGATCCTTTGAGGTCATCCAATTTTCTGCCAGTTGGTAAAGTCAGAGAGACAGAAGTCTCAAAGTAATCTGAATGTTATGGTTCCAAACTTTTCTCCTCTACAAGGACAAACCATTTTCTGCTTTAGTCTTTGAGGGATTATAAAGACAGAGGAACCATTATAACATTATAACAACAATGAAGGGATGTTTGATTTTCATATCAATTCATAAACCCACCTCTGTTCTTGAAACTGAGATCCCTTATGCTGTGGTATACACTGAGAACTGATCAGAAGTTGCCCAATCTCAATGGCTCATTAACACTTCAAGAATGATAAAAGCATCAAGAAAACAGCCACATTAAATTTTCTATTAGTCATCCCACCACCAAGCCCCCTTTTGCTCACACTGAATTTATGTGCGGTCTGTTCATTTTCTCTTCCTCTAGGGCACTCCATAATAAGAATCACTGAATCACAGAATGGACGGTAGGGGTTGGAAAGGACCTCTGGAGATCATCTAGTCCAACCTATTTGACAAAGCAGGGGTAAGCCACACAGGAACTCATCTAAGTGGGTTTTTCAGTCTCCAGAGAAAGGGACTCCACTACTACTCTGGGCGGCCTGCTCCAGTGATCCATCACCCCCACAGTACACACTTTTTTTCTGATGTTCAGGTGAAACTTCTGGTGTCCCAGTTTGTACCCATTGCCCTTTATCCTATCACAAGGCACCACTGAAAAGAGACTGCCCCCTTCTTTTTGAAACACACCCTTTGGATATTTGTAAACATTAGTAAGAATCCTTTCTTAGTCTTGTCCAGACTAAACAGTCTCTCAGCCTTTCATAGTAAGATAGAAGTTGCAGACCCCCAATCTTTCTCGTAGACCTCTGTTGGACCCTCTCTAGTAGTTCCCTGTCTCACTTGAACTGGTGAGCCCAGAACTGGACACAGTACTCCAGATGAGATCTCACTAGGACAGATTATAGTGGGAGGAGAACCTCCCACAATTTTCTGATGGGAGAGTCAATGCTCTTTTATGGCTGATCTACTCATTCTCTACAAACAGTGCAGCTGCTTTGTGAGCCAAGACTGACTAGCACAGGATCTCACACACCTGTGAGCACTCTAAAACCAAAAAACCACCTCTTCGTACAGCATAGGCAGAACCTCATCTGACAGCAGCAAACTCATGTGCTAATAGACAACCACAGTTGAGTCCAGGCAGATTCTGATCTTGAAAAGAAGCTGGACTCTTCTCAGAGTGTTTTGTATTTGCAGTTATCAGCCTTCAGCATCAACCTCCTCAGCTGTTTGGACCCACCAGACAAAATAGGTGCAAAAACACAAACTTCAGGTTAGCCAAGTGAAAAAAATAAAGCTGAAAACTAACAACACTTTAGAGTTGTTGTGCACAGAATTTGCACAACACTACTCCTAGCTTTTCCTGGTCAGAGGTAATCCTGCTTTAGAATTGCAAGAGAATTACCCTTTTCTGGGTATCCTATGTGTGCTCTGATTTTAGATGTTGTGTTTTAGTTACTGGACATGTGTAGGAATTTCCCCTTTTTCTCATTGCTGGTCGGCTCCATTAAGTCATTTTTCCATCATTCCCTCTGCTAGCTCAGTACCATCTCTTCTGAAGAGGTTAATGCTAATCTCATGATGTGTCTTTTAGCCCTATGTGATGGAGTCATTTCACTGTATGGGAATTTCAGGTTTCAATGAAAAAGAAGTTCCTGGCTTTCTTGAAAACACACATCTGCTTGGAGAAAAGGAGACTGAGGGGCGACCTCAGTAATGTCTATAACTATGTGAAGGGTGGGTGTCAGGAGGATGGAGCCAGGCTCTTCTCAGTGTCATCTGGTGATAGAACAAGGGGCAATAGTAGTAAGCTGGAACACAGGAGATTCCACATAAATATGAGAAGGAACTTCTTCACAGGGAGGGTGAGAGAGCACTGGAAGGGGGTGCCCAGGGAGGCTGTGGAGTGTCCATCTCTGGAGACGTTTAAAACCTGCCTGGTTATGTTCCTGTGCGACTTGGTCTAGGTGGTCCTGCTCTGGCAGGGGGCTTTGACTAGATGTTCTGTGATTCTGTGATCTGCTTTCAAGTATGGTCTGTATGGACCTTTAAAGGCCAAAAAGGAAGCAGCAGGTAAGAAGAACCTACCGTCTTCTATTTAAAAACAAAAAAAGCCCCGTGACTTCCATATGCTCTCACTCTTTTTTAATAAAACTTGACTCATCATTTTGTAACACCACTGGCAATACTGCAGAAGTCCCTTCCCTGCAGAACTGCACAGGCACTCAATATATTCCTACAGTGTCTGCCAACAGCAGTAAATAAGCCAGTCTTACACTCATGCTAAAGATCTAGCTGTTTACAGAAAAGCCTCCCAAAAATTCCCCAAGTGCCTGGAGACACATTTACCTCTGCAAGCTGTTACATGAAGTCTTTGGTCTAGGCACTTAATCTGAAGCCAAATAAACTGAGTAGAAAAATACACAATAATCTCCAGTCTTCAGATGAAGTTCTATGATTGTAATGCTACCCTGCTTTATAGGATTAAACTTTCCTCTCTGTTGGGCTCTTGATACTTACAGGTTGTCCAGGGAGGTTGTGGAGGTTGTTTAAGACCAGACTGGATGGGGCTTCGAGCAACCTGTTCTAGTGGGATATGTCTCTGCCCATGGCAGGGGAGCTGGAACTAGATGATCTGTAAGGCCTCTTCCAACTCAAACCATTCTATGATTGTATGATCACATATCTTTATTTCAGGCAAGGAGCAAAATGAAGTGAGTCAAGACAAAACTGCTTGGCTTTCTATTTCTGTTTCGCCAAAGCTTCCATCTGTCTCAGTGATGTCTAAGTGTGTCTGCATTAGATGTTTTCAGACCTATTTTCGACTCCTTTGATTTCAAGTGTCCTTTGCCATTTTTGGTGCAAATCAGGAAGTGTCCCGCTTATGTTTCAAAAATAAAATAGCCTGCTTGTCAACTTTAGGCCTAAATAAAGTAGTCTTTGAGTATTAGCTACATATATAAAGGAAGTTCCTATTATCGTATTCTTAATACTATTGTAAACAGATCCCTCCTTCTTGCGTGGCGTCTCAGACCTGTGGGTACACCACATACTGGAGCATTACCCTACAAAATTGAAGGCTGAGACACTGTGGTCTCAGCAGTGAAGGTCACAGACCCAGGTTCCAGACCTTGACCCTGGCTGACTGTGTGTGACAGCACCAACATTCCAGGAAAGAGGAGAGCTGGAGGAAGGGTCAGCAGACATTGAAGATAGATGGCCTAATTCATCATCCCCCAGAAATAAAATAAAAAAAGCTGTTCCAAGCATTACACACACAGGGATGATTGTAAATTCCACAACTGTGGAGACCTGCCAAGCCATTATACAAAGCCCCACGCTGCAGTCACTGCGCAGAGCTCCTAAAAGGTGAAGTCTGGAGAAACTACAAAGCATAAAGGGTGCTCAGCTCTCAGGAAATTGGTTCATAAAATGATTATCCAAGCTTCGGTGGAACGAAAAGCATGTAGAAGTTAGGGGCTGACAGGATATTACGGTTTATTCATAAACAATGCATAACTAAGTTAGCCATGAATGTCATTCCAGATATTATGAACCTAATTAGCCCATTACAACACCCTTTTTTTAAAAAAAATAATTTTTATCTTAATAGTTTTCCAGTTGGAGCTGCTTAATTACATGTTCTGCTAAATAAAGTTCTCTAGTCACCAAGCACATTACCTCATAGGAGTTAGCAATGCTGGTGACGCTGCTCAGGAGGGATGAGGTGCAGGCCAAACAGAGGTTTCCTCAGCCCATATTCTTTGGTTTCTCTGCAAAGGAGAATGTAGGAGCATTCTGGATCCCATCTCTGAATTTTTGGCACCCAGAAATTCAGAGAGCAAGGAAAGACACTGGCATCAGTAATGCTGTTTGTAGCCCAAGCTGAGTGCTCCAAATGGTTATGTGAGCGCAGCTTCCCTACAGACAAAGACAACAGCAGCAATTGAGCTGCTGAATGTCACAAAGCAAGTGCCAGAGAGCTTAATCATGGCCTTTGGCCAGCTCTTTAGCTCTTTTTCTACACAGGCCAACATCTATGCACAACATAACAAAGAGTTATTAATGTAACCTCCACAATCAGGCAGTGTAAGAACCCACACTAGTAGGGCTCCATTTAGGATTCCTTAGGTGCAAATGGTATGAATAACTGCAAATTCCTGTCGCCAAACTGAAACTGCAACCCACTGAGCAGCCCGCCCTTTTATTGCCACGTGACTTGGAAAGGATCAGACAGAAGGGACTCTCACTGGGCATGTAGGTTCAGCAAGTGAACACTTGGTAAGCAAAGTGTCTTTATCCAACTGCCAGTCTTCAAGTCCATGTGATTCTGGGTTGCATTCCTAGAAGCTCGTGGGTGGTATTTCAGTGAACCAGCTCTCTGCTACTGGAGAGCCCCCACAGCGAAGCCACTTCTCTTGGATGCTTACATAGTCAAGACAAAAACAACATCCTGAAAGTCTGGCTGTCCTGGGAACCTCCTCTCCAGCTTTATCACACCAGCTGTATCCATCCATGCCTTCCCCTCATCTCGCTGCACATTCCAGAAATCAGCCCAAGCTGCCTCACTCAGCAACTCAAAAACAAGAGGAATTAGACGACAAAGCAGAACTGTATCCTGCTGAAGATTGCTAGCCAGTCTCCATTCTGACAGGGAATATGTTACTCACTGTTTGAAGAAATACTCTACGCACAGAGAGAGCCCTGGTCTCCTGAGGGTGGGGAGAAAAGGAAGCAGAAAGCAAGCAAGCTTTCTCCAGTTCTCTGTGTGTACTGCTGCTACCCACCAGACAGTTATTTCATGACAACACAGTCCTCCTTCCTCCTCCATTCAGTTTTTGGTCTTTCTACTTTACATTTGCATAGGATACAAAGAATATTTACATTACCTACCTTGGGAATCTAATCTGGGTGTGATTCTCTTCCAGCTTGGATCTTTGATGTCTTGTGCAACAGATGAAGATGTCTCCCCTAGGAAACAATTTCAAACAGTCATTAGGGGTTCAGGTGACTCCCATTAGTTTAGGTGACTCCCCAATTATTTTACTTCTGCAGTTCTTTTGAAGGACCACAACTGTGTGCAAGGATTCTCTTACATACCTTGAAATTTGTAAGACACCTCTTTGCAGACTTGAGCTGGGCACACAGACCATTGTGCATGAAGGCTTGTACATTTATTCTATACTACTGCTGCAAGCACACCTTTCAGATAATCCCTTACTAAACAAGAGATTCAAATACTACTATCATGCATCCATCTACCTACTGAAGTACCTACCTGAACAGCAGGTAGCAGCAGAGCCCTTTATACAAGGTTCAGCATAATTACTTTGTGGGAAAGAACTTGAGCTCTAGAGCACTGCCTAGTTCACCAGAGCAATTTTCTCTTGGAAATTTGGTCTCTGAACAAACTGGAGAAGAAACTAATTCCCAGGTTCTGGCATCAGTCAAGGATGATCAGATTGAAACTGATCCTTCATCTGTGTCACCTCTGGTAAAGCCCTGGAAAAATAGTGGAAGCATTGACTGAAACATAGTCAAGGAATTGTCATGCATAAAAAAGAAAGGCTTGGCAAGGCACTAGTGTTTTGAAGGGGACTGTAACAGTGATGAGTCTGAGACAAATAACCAACATCTTAACCCATCAAATACCCTCAAACCGTTAGCTAATGGCTAATCTACACTGTAGTATTGTAGCAAGTGCAACTAGCAAAAAGGTTTAGGACTCAAAACTGTCCCAGCCCACATTTTTAAAAAATTAATACATACATTTAAAAGGTGCTTTTTAAAGTAAGTATTAGATGCCACACCAAAACCAGTGTGTAAATATCTCTTCTACAGTAGTTGAGCCAGCAATGTGCCCTTGTGGCCAAGAAGGCCAATGGCATCCTGGGGTGGATCAGAAGCAGAGTGGTTAGTAAATCAAGAGAGGTTCTTCTTCTCCTCCTCTTCCACACTATCCTGGTGAGACCATATCTGGAATATTGTGTCCAGTCCTGGGCTCCTCAGTTCAAGAAAAACACAGAACTGCTGGAGAGAGTCCAGCACAAAGCCATGAAGATGATGAAGGCAGTGCAGCACCTCCATTATGAGGAAAGGCTTAGGGAGCTGGGTGTCTTGAGCTTGGAAAAAAGAGACTGAGGGGTGACCTCAGTAATGTTTATAAATATGGAAAGGACAAGTGTCAGGAGGCTAGAGCCAGGTTCTTCTCAGTGTCATCTAATGATAGGACAAGGAGCAATGGGTATAAGCCAGAACACAGGAGGTTCCACATAAGTATGAGAAGAAACGCCTTCAAGGGAGAGCGACAGAGCCTTGGAAGGGGCTGCCCAGGGAGGTTGTGGAGTCTCCTTCTCTGCAGAAGTTTAAAACCTGCCTGAGTATGTTCCTGTGCAACTTGTTCTAGATGATCCCGCTCTGGCAGAAGGATTGGACTACATGATCTTTCAAGGTCATTTCTAATCCCTAATGTTCTGTGATACAGTGCTTTTGTCATAGAATTATAGAATCATAGAATCATTAGGGATTGGAAGGGACCTCGAAAGATCATCTAGTCCAATCCCCCTGCCACAGCAGGATCACCTAGACCAAGTCATAGAGCCAGTCAGGGTTAGAATCACATCCAGTTCCAACTACCCTGCCATGGGCCGGGACACCCCACCCNCTTTCAAGGTCATTTCTAATCCCTAATGTTCTGTGATACAGTGCTTTTGTCATAGAATTATAGAATCATAGAATCATTAGGGATTGGAAGGGACCTCGAAAGATCATCTAGTCCAATCCCCCTGCCACAGCAGGATCACCTAGACCAAGTCATAGAGCCAGTCAGGGTTAGAAGGGACCACAGGGAGTTGGAACTGGATCACNACAGCAGGATCACCTAGACCAAGTCATAGAGCCAGTCAGGGTTAGAATCACATCCAGTTCCAACTACCCTGCCATGGGCCGGGACACCCCACCCTAGATCAGGCTGGCCAGAGCCCCATCTAGCCTGACCGTAAACACCTCCAAGGATGGGGCCTCAGCCACCTTCCTGGGCAACCCATTCCAGGCTCTCACCACTCTCACAGTGAAGAACTTCCTCCTCCCATCCAGTCTAAATCTACTCATCTCCAGCTTTGCTCCATTCCTCCTAGTCCTGTCACTACCTGACATCCTAAAAAGTCCCTCTCAAGCCTTTTTGTAGGCCCCCTTCAGATACTGGAAGGCCACAATAAGGTCACCTGGGAGCCTCCTCTTCTCCAGACTGAACAGCCTCAACTCTGGGTCTAAGCAAGCAAAAAATATCAGACAAAAAATAGAATAGAGCACTAGGCTAAAGTGGAAAATAATGTATCTTGATATCTACTAAATCTAAACTATTTATGAAATACTAGAATTTTTTTCCTAAACTTTCACATATATAGATAACATTATGTCATATTTAATAACATAATGGGCAGATTCTCTGTGAGAGAGTTGGGTTTATTGTTTTAATAGAAATGTTTGGGTTTGTTCCCTGATCCATGTGTGTATGTTTTATTTTACTTTACTTAAATGAAGTTTCATGGGGTTTTCAAATTGTATTTGTGTTATTTTGGGGCTATTTTCAAACCATAACATGTATGTAATAAAATATATAGTGTACATACATATTCTGAATATATTTGTACAACCCCTTCTAGACATTATAGGCAAATACATACAGGAATCTTACTGCCATCCTGGTTTCTGCAGTGTGAGTCTGTAGGTAATCACAAGGCAGTGGGACTGCTATTTATTCCCAAGTAGCCAGCACTGTGAACTACAGCTGTATCTGAGAGATTTCAGCTACTCAGTATTTACAAGTTTGAGTTCTACAACTGAGCATTACAAGCACAGACTTGTAAATCTTCCAAGTTTAAACAACAGGGTGAATTGTTTTCCTCTTCTCTGCGCGCGACTACATTCAGCTGGCTAGATGCTGTTAGGGTAATCTGAGCACCACTGATGCACTTTAAGTCTTAAACTTAGAAAACCTTGAGTTCTTCTGGAAGGCAGAGCAGATTTTCATTGTGCTCGAAGCTCCAGCAGCATCTGCCTACAACCTAGCGGTATCATCAGCAATTAGAGGTTGTACTTGTGACTCACACCCATGCTGTGTCTGGAATGCCTCCTATTTAAAGCGTAGTGCCGGCAGATTCTGTATCACTGAGGTCCTGTAACCCAACAAACATCTTAATGATACATCCCCTCGGGCATAGTTGCAGAAGTGGATTCTAAACACTGATCCCACCCGATGTAAATCTCATTTCTAGAATGGTGGGAAGTGTCAGGCATCAGAACCTGAGAACGTGCATGTCGTTTCTCATCTTTACATTTCCGCACAGAGGAATAAAGCCATCCCAAATACAAGCTGTGACTATAATAAGGAAGGGAAAAGTTCTTCACCTTGGCAAACAGAAGGTTGCAGGGATTTCAGAAGGTGGCAATTCTCCTAGAAGTGAAAGGCAACGTGAAGCAGCTGCTGATTCAGTAGCAGTGAAAGTTGATGCTGGGCTCAAGAGTTGTTACAAAAACTCATAAGCCAAATGTTTCCTCAGCACTTAGCCGAAACTGCAGCCACAGAAGAATCCAATGACTACTGAATGGTGATTTTGTCTATGATTCTTGCTGCATTATATAAGAAACATTCGTTTGAGACAAAACACAAAGGTAGAAAACTAAAATTAAAAAACTGAACTTGAGGCAGGAAGGAGATAAAATGGAGAGGTGCCCCCTCGTGGCAGTCACGAAAGGCAAAGCGGAGAAGAGGGAACATTAAAGGAGGAGTAAAGCAGGGTACCTAGAAAGAAGCGTCTCAGCCTAAGCCGCTTCTGTCTGCGCGGGCCGAGGTGAAAAACGTCTCCAATAAAAATAATCCCAAATACACTTATGATCGCACTGAGAGGTTTCACAGAAGAGCAAATGCATTTCTAAATCTACTCCTTTATAGCCTTCATTAAAAGGTAAGGTGGCATCACTAGTAATACTAGCGCACAAGAGCTCAGATGTTGTTACTGGGAATGCTTTTATTGACTGCTAGGGAGGTAAGTGAAAGCATCTACTGTGTGTAATGAGGAATGAAAGCAGATGCTGGAAATCAAACATTTTCCAGGGTCTAAGGTTGCCTTTCCCTAGGAGAGTATTTTAAAACAACAGCTAAAGACTCCCTGCTTGTAAAACCAGCAGGGCTCCACTAAGAGTCAACAAAAAATTACCTCCCCTGCTAGGTGATGAGCTGTTGTCTACTTGACCCTGGGGCTCCAAAAGCAGAGCAGCTGTTCTTTGAGGAGCTCTTGTGTGCCTGCAGATAACCACTTCAGATGGGAGCAGCTGAGAGGATCCCAGCAGCTGCCAACCTCACCAGTCAGGGTAACTCACTTCATACCTCCAGTCTGAGGGAAGAATTTTAACAGAAGCAGCTTGTCCCCTCCGTTCATCTCCGCCTTGGGAATCATCACCTCCCACATCCACAGGTTCAGCTACAGAAGAGAATGATGACTTCCTTCACTGGAAAGAATAATTAGTCATTCCTCACAGAGGAACCAAGTCCCAATGCTTTCCTGGCAATTCTGGTTTTTTACTTCACCTGTGTTTATTTTTACATACATTTATAAATACATTTTCTGGAATGGCACTGTTCTATGCAATAAGAACAATTTTAGCAAATGATTAAGATCTCGAAGGTTTTTAGAATTTTTTAAGCAGAACAGTGTGATTTATTTCCTTTTGCTTACATTCTTATCCATGTAAAACTATTTATAGTTTGTATTTCTATTTATTCAGGATCCTCACAACCAGTGTAAAAAACCTTCCAAAAACCTTAGAGAAAAACCTTTGCTTTTATCCTCAACTTCAACAACAAAACAAATGTCTTTATAGTGTTTAGTCCAGTTTGGCTCCATCTCCTGCCCAAAGTTACCAATTACATCTTGTAACATTGACATAAGATCAAAAGCACCAAACTCAAAGGTGTTAATCTTACAAAGCACTCGAAGAATGTTTGCTAGAGATGAAAATGATCCTAACGTATTGGAAACAATCAGCGATCAGTGACTCTCAAAGCAGCTTATTTTTAAGACTCTAGAAAAACAGACAGAAAAGACAATTTGTATGGGACCATGTTGAGTGGTGACCCAGATATGAAACTACTACCACAGAGACCACCACACACATACCCCCTCTAAATGTATTGCTCCAGTAACAGAAACACAGAACGTTAGTGATTGGAAAGGACCTTGAAAGATCATCTAGTCCAATTCACCTGCAAGAGCAAGATTACCTAGATCAAGTCACACAGGAACACACCCAGGCAGGTTTTACAACAGTGCACTCTATTCCCTCATCTAAGTCATTAATGAGTATACTGAAGAGTACTCATCCCAGTACTGACCCTTAGGGATCTCCACTAGATACAGTCCTCAAGCTAGACTTTGTCCCATTGACCACTGGCTTCTATCCTGCAGCCAGTCAACTGCATTTTGTAACAGCAGTGTCACATCCTTAAACTTATGCGGTAATTTGAAGCAAATCATTAGAGAGCAGGCAAAGAAAACCTCCGGTAGGACTAACCTCAAGGCAGGCTAGGAAATCAGAGATCTTTTAGGTCATATGTACTGACACCTTTTCAAGGCAATTCTTCCTTCTCTGTACAAGGACTTCCTTAAAACATACACAAGGGATGAGGTTCTGCTTTTTCTACTTCCATACAGCTCTCCCTCAGGCAATTTCTTTTCCGTTGCAGTGACATTGTAGGGATTTTGCTAAATAACCTACATCATCCTTGTTTGAGGCCCTTTTTCAATTCTAATTATAGCATGTAACTCAGAAACCCAAGCTTGCTGTAGGGATACATAGCACCACAGAGGACATGCTTTGGCATCTGGAAGCCAAAGGTGTGCAGGTTATTTCAGCCTTTCCCATTCCTGTCCTACACAAGCCCACGTTACTGGTAATGTCCTCGCTTGGTGAACTAGATGAAGAAACTGCTGCTAGTTTTCACCCTTGTAGTACGTGGTTGCATAGCAGTGAGGCATCACAAGACCAAGTGTGTGGGAAGGGGAACACTCACAGGAAAATAAAGTGTTAACACTTAGAGCCTTCTGGAAATACCACAGAATAAAATTGAGCCACTCAGGTTTAAATAAAACTAACAAAAATAAGAACAACCCTCACCACTCCAAACTTACCTTGAAAAAGGATTACCTGACAAGGGTACATCTCCCACCTTCTGTGCAAGTCTTTCTAAACCTAGGTCTTTAGCACACAATAAACTGCTGCGAGTTAATGGCTTGTACATTCCCATCCTGCACTAATACCAGCACAATACTCAGTTGTCTTTCCACCAGCTCACTAGATACCCATTTTCCTCTTGTGCTTGATAACAAAATGCCAGAGTGAACCAGAGGAACATGCCCAACAGCTGAAATTACTCTAGTTACTCAGCTGGACTGAAGCTGTATTATGTTGAGCACTGTGCACAAAAAAACCAACCCTCCTGCTCTACTAACCCACTCCCACTTTAATGAGATTATTTGATAAAATGCACCATCAGTCTTAGATGGACTTAGAATAACATTTCATTATAAACACAGTACTTAGGCTTCATAGTCTAGGAACTGCTTATCTTTTCCAAAATTCAAACTGCCAAGCTGATGCCTGAGCACCAGCAAGTCTAACAAAGTCAGATGGGAGTGCAGCAAGCTAAGGCAGGCTCTGTATCTGATGGTCAGACTTACGTCCTTCCACACACTGTAGCAAATGGCATGTAATCAGTAACCTAAAGCAGGAATTTGGGGCTGGGTTCTCTAAGTCCTTCTCTGGACTTTGAACTTGTTTCACCTGTGAGTAATTTCAGGACCATTTTGCTCTCTAGCCACCCTAAATGCATATTCAGAGAGGACATGTTTCAAATTCTCCAGGGTTCTTGAAGCATTTTGGGGTCACTGGAATTACTTTGGCTTTGAGAGTTTGTTTCGGGTTTTGTACTTCACCTTCACTGGCAGAAGGAAAGTGTGAAGCTACTGATCCCCTATAAAAAACTTTGTTGTGTCAGATGCAACATCCTCCTCCTTCTTCAGACATACTGACATACTGCAATTAATAACTTACTACATGGTGATTATTTGCTGGGGAAGTTAGTCCATACCAACTACACTACTCTTCCCTTACCCTGTCTTGAAGATGCACTCCTCAGCTCAAGAGACCTGCAATCAGTTCATGTTCTCCTTTCCTGAAGCTCCTCAGGAGAAATAAAAGTGCTGGCAGATGAAAACCTCTCACACAGCTTCACTCTTCTGCTTCGTTGGAAATGCCCTACATTGTAGAAGCAACATACACATTCACTGTTTCTCACTGTACTGTTTAAAGTTGACTGTTTAAGGTTGTTTTATTTTCATATACACACATTTTTGCAACAGCAAACGATTTTGTTTTCACAGCTGCTTTGCTAAGAACATATGGTTCATGGTAAAACCTTAAGTCTTCTAGAGTAACACATCAAACTATTCAAAAAGCTTTGGCAGTAGGAAGAGTCACATTTTGACTGGTGACTGTCACTTGCGTCAAGTTATGGTGGTGTCATGCTGAAGGATGGAGCTGCTTCACTGGCCAGAGTGCCAGGAAGAAAAGGACACTGGTTTGTCTTGATGCAGCTGCAGGGTCTTTTCTGCCTTCTCTATATCTCCTGAGACTTTTTTCTTTTCATTTGAATAACCAGAATACTACAAAATTGGACAAGCAGAGATCTGGGGTGGTTCTCTGCTGGCATTGGCAATGGGCAAACAAGGGAAAAGAGAAGGAAGAAAGGCTTGAAATAACTGCTTTTGTCTCACAGTTTTGAAACATGCAGCTCCAGCATGACCAGGCAGTTTTCACTCTACATCTCAGTGGAATCCTCTAAAGACGGACAATATAAACAAAAAAAAAAGTGAACAAGCTACAGCAATAAACCAAATCATTTTATTGAAGCCATTAAAAAAACATGTGAGGCAATATAAATGATAAAACCATACTTAAAAAGGAACAGCTAACACTTTCTGAAAAGCTTTGTAACAGCAACAGACACTTTACAAAAGATTTGAGGGAGAAGAATAGAATTTCCAAACTACAGGTACTGTATAAAGGTAACATTAACAATTATCTTATAAAATACCGCAACAGAGACAAAATGGATGCTCAAGCTCCTTTGAAACTAAGCCTTCTGAGGTCCTGGTTAAAATGTATGTTCAAAAACTATTTTAAACAAAGACTAAAGACTTTGTATTTTAAATTTACAGGTCCCCGTCATAAACATAGCACTATACACATCTTCCAAACAAGCAGTAAGTACAAGTTCATTTAACCATGCGTGGTGTCATCTTCCACAAAGTCTTTGGCCATTTCTGCTGTGATCACATCAATATGACTAACCTGGTGGAACAAAAAAGAAGTGTACAGTTATTACAGCTTCTCCTGCAGAGCAAGACAGGCTCATTTCTGAAGGCTGCAGCACACAGTAGCAGGCCTATAATAATTTCTAATCCCTTTTGAAAAACAGGAGTAAAGATCTACAGATGTTCCTTAGTTCTTGACATAAAGGCTGACATCAAACAGAAATAAGACCGGTTCACTTTGAATGCTTGTTAGGTCACGTCTCAAGTGCACAACCTGATAATGTTCTCAGTAAACACCATAACAAAAACATTATTTACCTTGTTTCTGAATTTTACACCGTAGAACTTGTCAGCTGACTCAAGCAGTTCAGGCCTAAAAGTTGTTGTAATAAACTGAGCATGTTCAGCTAGTTCCATAATCATATCTAAAAAAAAAACCCATAAAAAATTCATGTCATCTTTTCAATAAAGTAGGACAAGTCTTAACATGAGGCATACAAAGAGTCTGCTATTCCTTATTCAAAAGAAGGTTTTGGTTAATAAAACAAAGAAATCACAAGTCAAGAAGGGATTCCTTAAACAACACATGCATTACCATTAACACCTGTATTAATTCCTGCCACGCAGTAAACTCCTGGGCATATTAATCTCCTCTGATAAAAAACAGAATAAGCACCTTTCCAAATATGCAACGGACTGCATATAACAGTTCACTGCTAAAAATTAACCTATACTTCAAGAACAGGACTGCTGCCATCCCACTGAAGCACTTTATGAAGACCCTTTAGATGCAGTGAACACCACAGAGATTCTTCCTAAAACCAAGGTCATTGAAAGCCTCAGATGGCACAATGCTAAATTCCAACACGTGGGGTTACACAAAAACATGCTTTTATGAGTACAAGCTTTTAGCTTAAACATCAGGAATGAGAAGACAATCACTTTCAACCATGATTAGGTGGAATAAAGGTAGGCAGTTACCTGAAACAGCCTTTCTGTGCTGAGCATCCAAGGCTTGGTCAATCTCATCAAACAAGTAAAATGGAGCTGGATCACACTTCTGGATAGCAAATATCAGGGCTAAGGCCACTAAGGATTTCTGTCCACCTGAAAGCTGCTGCATTTCTCTCATTTCACCCTGCTTCCCTGTGAACGATACCTAAGAGAACAATGCAACAGTGAGATGATTTCAGAATATTAAACCACGCTGTTCTTGCTTTTACAGACAAAAACAGGATTAAACACTGACTTTTTAAAAATAACAGTTAAGGCAATCCAAATCAATATTCAGAGTACTGAAATACAAATATTTTTCTTTACCCTTATGCCAACTCCAGTGAACTGGTCTACAGAGGGAACACTGCTCTGAGATCCAGATCCTCTCTCACTCTCAGTGCTGCCTTCACCCTCATCCTGGGACTGACTGCCTTCCACATCCCCTTTCTTCATCACCAATGTGGCCTTGCCTCCAGGGACTAACTTCTGGAATACTTCACTGAAATTTTTTGACACCTGAAGAAACAGTCAACAGCTCATTTTTACACAGCAAAAACAAATGCAGATATGTACTTGTTTTACATGACCACACTTAGTATCTGCTTCAAAGCAGAGATTCATATTAATTCTTAATCAGAAGCAAGAAACATGCTACTACACACAGCTTAGTTTCAAAACAGCTAAGCCAACTGTTAGCGTAGTATGAGAATTTTCATTGTATGTTTTCAAGAATTAAAAGGTAGAATTAAAACATAAAACAGCAACAGAAGCAAGTATCATTTACTTCAGTAAACCTGAGATGATGCCTCAGTTAAGCAAATGACCTTTTAAGCAAAACTTCATGCACTTTGTAATTAAGATCCCTTGTTAACATTAGGAATTACTTATATTAAATCTGGAGAACGGATTTGGTGCAGCAGTTCCCAGAAAAGAGTTGTACAGAGCACGAGAACATTCACCAGAAAACAAGGATTTAAATTCTTTAAGGCAAAGCTAGAGTTGTGACACTACCAAGATGAGCACCTATTTAAAATACTAGCCTATTTCTTTTTGAGTATTTAAAACCCCCCAAAAGATTCAAGTCACATGATTATACATTATTATAGATGCATTTAACAGTTTGATTTCAACACCAGTGTCTTCACCACTGTTACCTGTTTGAAAGTCAGCTGAATAGCCTCATACTTCCTGAGCTCAAGAACATTCATCAGCTCCATGATGGATTTGTAGCCCCTGTCCAGTTCCTCTTGTCTTTTTATTAATTTTTCCTTCTGCTCTGAGAAATTCACAAACTGATCTAAAGCTTTTTTATTAACATGACTGTATTTCTTCAGTTCTGTATTGCACTGCTCCAGCTTGCGGAATAACTGTAAATGGAAAATATCAACACATCAAGAGACTTGCGAATCTGGCCACATTTAACACTCCAGAGGTATGTGACACCGATGCCATGAAACCAAGTGCGCTTATTACCTGCTTTAAACTTAAAGTTTGATACTTTTCAAAAGCCTCCTGTGGAAGCGAACCCAGCTCTCTGATTTTCTTCATGCATTCCTCTTTCTTTTTGAGGAGCATGCCTTGCCTGTTAGTCATTTTTTCAAGTTCTTTTGTATCATGGTTAATGGCGTCCATGTGCTCTTTTTCCATGTTCTTCCAGCGTTCCATGCTCTTTTGAAGTTCTTTAATTCCTGCTTCTGTTTTGTCAATAGAGTTATCCAGATCTGAATTTTGGGTGAGAGCACAAACCCAAAGTGGTTAGGCCTTACATTCCTGCATAACAATCAGCAATTATGCAATCAAGTATTTATGAAACAAGAAACTAAATCTAAATAAAAAGACTTATTATGGAGTAGAAAATTAATTTAGAGACAAAAAACTGACAAACCCTCTTTTGTTCCTCATGAGCACATAGCTTAAAAACATCAACATAAAGGTTTCTAGAAAAGAAAAAACGTTTTAGCCATTCAGACGTTACTTCCTATTGGATGGCAACTTCATTTTCAACAGATTAGACAGGATTCAGGAACAACTACACAGGATCATGCTTGTATGCAGATCGCTTCAGAAGTACTGTGTCCTGAAGCCAGAAGTCTATTATGACCAGCACATCCTTACTGATACTAGAGCGCGCAATTGTGGACATTTTCTCTGCTGCAGAGCATGCACAAAATCTTGCTTCATTCATCTTTTTAAGAAAGTTTCAAACATCTGATACACACACTATGCAACAACTACAACAAACTTAACATGAATGATTACTTTTCATGTTATAGTCTAGTTCTAAACTAAAGCATGATGCGTATGAACTTTCAAAACTGGAGAATTTTCTTTCAAAACATAAAAAAAACGACACTACCAACCATCTGACCGTGCCAGTGTATCTTTCACTCGTTTGTTGATAGCCTCAAGTTCTGATGTCGTAGCAGTAAGAACTGTCCCTCCTTCTGTTTCTCGAAGCTCATTCAGTTCCTAAGGGACAAAGTAAATGCCACCAAGCTTCAGCATGGAGGGGAATAGAAGTATAAGCAAGACAAATAAGTTATGTTCTGCTACTCTATGTATAACTGCATTAAATATTTTAGTAATGTTTTAGAGAACAGGTTTGCAAACAAATCTATTATTATGATGGTCCTGTTCACACTCAGGCTGTGTGTTCACAGTAGGTTTTTAGTCCAAAAATTCACATACTTAAAGTACTCTGCTGAAATGAAAGCATGACACCTAATTCAGCTTGCACATACAGAAAGAAACCAAAGAGAAAGAGATAATGCACCGTAATGAATTATTGAGGGTAATGAACTATTATTTATTGAATGATTAAGTCCTGGAAATAAACCAAAACCAGATTGAAAGAGTACACTTGAAGAGAAAAGCCTTACTTGTTCCACTTGGTCTAAGCGTTTTCTCAGATTCTCATTGAGATACGTTTCAACTCTTGTGATAATGCCTTCCAGTTTAATCCTCTCATTCAAAAGTTGTCTGTTTTCCTAAATAAAATTAGAAGTGTATCAATAGCTTTAACCAACTCCTAAAGAACTTTTTTTTATCATTGTTAAAACAATCAAAAGCAAAAAACCTCCACTTTTCACACAATTCTGTGTATTAATATATGACACAATTCTTTGGACTGTTGCTCTAATTTTAACAGGTAGACAGAACCAAGTGTTACATATTTTTGAAGCTGCCCAGTATAAAAGTCAACCATACACGAGTAACTTTCTTAAACTCTATTAGCATATGAATGCAGCTCTCAAACCCAGAAGAGCTTTAGAGTATACTGAAGTGGTTTGGGTTTTTTTCAACACAGATGTCAGACAAAAACTTCAGTTTTCGTCTGATCAGCCACCTGCATAAAAGCATTGTTTTACTTCCCCACACATCATTCCTTTCAGGTGACATCTGTTTGTATTTATTGTTGTAAAGTCCAAGAGCAGAAGGAAGGAAACTCTGATGATTCTGATACATTCTCATGCAATACAGATACCAAAACTCACCCAGCACTTAAGAAAAATATGCTAATACTTTGCAGATGAGGAAACTCCAAACGTGCCTAGTTACTAATGATGAAACACTACCTAATTGCACCACAGTCATCAGTGACTTTTATACGAAAGGACAAAAATAAGTTAACTGGGAAGAAAGGTACCAATTAAATGGCAAGACATTTCCTTACTTGCTGTAGTTGTCGAATTTCGTCATTAAGAGCATCCACACGTTTCTGATCTTCAAGACTGAGCTGTGACAACAAATCGGTCCCCAGTTCGGCTTTTAATGATTCTCTAGTTGACTCCATAGCATGTAAACTTGCTTCCAAGCTCTGCAAACTGCGTTGCTATGGAACAGATATTAGACAGAATAATTCCTTAAGGCAAACTATACATGTAGATAAATTGGACTCTTCTGTCTACATTAATACATCTTTTCTGACATGTGCCTAGTAATGCCTTTGTGCTTCCTATCATTGTTAACCAGAAAGTAATGCAAGATTATCAGCAATACCAATCAAACAATACAAAACCAGTAACGGCTTTCAACAGCTCCACACCATACCTTAGGCATAAATGTCTTTTCAGATTGTTGCCTTTTCTCCTTCAGCATTTTCATCTCTGACAAAATACTGTCTCGAGAGGCTTTGAACTTTCTCTGCTGGGTCTCGATTTGCTGCATTTGGTTCATCAGCTGGTCGATCTCATTATTAATCCATACCATGGGCTAAGGAAAACTGTCCTTGTTGTAAATGGCATTTCATACCTACTAATACTTTCAATTTTTATTCCACTTGGCATACGCAGCTGCCATTGCAACAAAAGTAAAACCACCCCACAAAACCAGGATATTTAGTTGTACAGGAAGAATCAAGAACCATCAAACAAATTAACTTGAAAACCCTTATCAATGCCAAGATCAATAAAAGCTTCATTTAGCATCATTTTTATGACAGGAATCTCTGTGATGTTCTGAGTGCCATCTGAACTTATGAAAAAACCTCAGGTCTTAAAAAATGCAGAGGAGCCAATGTTTACACATTAAGAAATGGAACAATACAATTACTCCTTACTCAACTCTGAGGCAAAAACCATTATCTGTTCATGCTAATTTTGATGCTGCGGCTTATGTGACGATGCAGGGCTTGCAGAAGATCCTGGTTTAATTTACATTGACTCATTAGCATTATGTTACTCCCACTGCAATTTATATTTTAATATATTAATTTAAGTGCTCTAAAAACTGAGTAATTCTCCAAAGCAGAGGTCACAGTGAAACATTTCACTACACAGCTGAGTTACAGAACAGGCAGTTGGTTGGAATGGGTATTTTACTTTCAAAACAACTGAGCTCTCTGCTTTATATTCTAAACATTGCTGTTAGGTTGCAGCTAGCAGCTCTACAACAGTCCCTGATAGGCCATCGATTAAGGGCATGCCACAGAGCACTCTACTACTACATCCCCTGGAAAGGCCTCCTCACAAAAGAAATCAAGGCCTAGAGATTTTGACTTAATGACAGCAAAAAGGATCTCTCAGTTCCAAATGAGAAGTCCTAATCAAAAGTTCTGATGAAAGTGAAGGTTTTAACAGGTAACTGGGGAATCTGACTGCAAGCAGAAGGAATTCAAGCTCCTGTTCCTAGCTGGAAAGAACAGACCGCTTGTACAAATGCACACTGGGATTATCAAAATTAGTTTCTGCACAAATCCTTCTAAAACCATACATCTACATAGCTGTAGTTTAAAACAAGATCTGAGTAAGAAGAGAATGACCCACTTAAGAAATACTTAATTGTAGATGTACAAAGAGGTCCTGTACATTGCTTACAGGTAACAGTAAGAAGTGTGAAAGCTGGCTTTGCATGCACCAGCAATAACAGACGTCTGTCAGATTCACTTTATCCTCCTACTGACTTCACAAGAAACACGTACATACTTAGAGATTTTTGCTAATCAGTTGTGGATCTAAGAATAGGCTTCAGTGTTCTGCTTATCTGCTGCCCCCAAAATGTCTCTAATGATCTGCTGAAGGTCACAAAACAAAGAAGTTCAGTTCAAAGGAGAGAATGACCTGGATAATGAAAGAAAAAAAATATATAAATCGATAAACCTCCCTGGTCCCTGAACTCCAGATACTGGAACTCAGAGGGATGCTGTAACATTAAGAGACTCAAGAAAAGGGTGGCAGTTACTTGCATTTTCACAAAGAGTTTGGAAAGACTATAAAGCAAGTCAGGCTTAATTATAGTATAATGCTCTCCATCTCCTGCATAAAGCAAAAGTGGACCATGTCACCAATTCAGGACACAAGTGCTAAAAATATAGGATGACTCAGAGGAAGCAGTGAAGACTAACACAGGTAACATGAATATCTGGTTACAGCAGTCACTGTAACAAACGCGAATGAACAGAAAGACTCAGAATTAAGGTTTAACCTTATCTGAAAACTTTAAAGATAACATTATAATAGGGGCAGCTGTCAACATTACTAAAGCTCCTTTTCCCAGAAACATACAGAGCCAGCCACCCTCTGAAGCAAACAATCAGACAAGGCATGCTTCAATTACTATGTTTCACCAGTATCAAAGTTTTAGCAGAAACTTACCAGAATGGTTAGAAACTTTTTGTTAACTAGCTACATTGATCTAAAAATGGCTTTTAGAAAAGAATGCAACTCAGGCCCATGAGCAATGGATGTATTTTGAAATCTGTTCACTGTCTGCACACAGTTTCTGTTTTAACCATTGACTTCTTCATCACTAATATTCCTACAGTAAAATACAGAACCAGGCTGCACAAGCAACAGTCAAAACAAAATGCCATAGCCAATACCTAACACTCACAAGAGTATCCTGCTTTTCATGTACTATTGTAACCATCAAAGTCTTGTCATCACACAATCTTTCACCACCATCAACAAAGGATATTTTCAATGTTTCTGCGTAAGTTTTCATTGAGTTTTGCTTCAAGTTCACCAAGTTCTTCTTCTGCTTTTCTAACATCTTTTTGCAGTTCCAGCCGAGACTTTCTTGTGTCATAATAACCTCCAGTCAAAGCACCACGGTGGCTCACTTGATCACCTAAGAGTGTAACAGAATGAGACTATAAACTGCACGTTATATGCTCTCCATAACATTCACAGAAGTTTCTACAATACAATTTAGCAGATCAATTAGAACATTTCAACCATCCTACAGAAGCACTGCATCCGTATCAGGAACTACATGGGTACATTTTATAGTAACTAGGGAAATGTTTACATCTGTATTCAATTTAAAGTGCATTTCCTTTCTCAAGGACAACAAAGACTGCTATGATCTCCTTTAAGCATCAGCTCGATTTTGTTTGCCGTTTCTTTTCATTTAATTCATTTCTGAAACCATGCTGCTCAAAGGAAAAAAGTACTTACAATAAGAGAAAAATGCAAACATCTAGCACTACCAGTTAAAAAAAAACTTGTTCTCTTCTATGAGGGAGCAAAATGAGAGGCTGAGTAATTAGCAGCATCTGTGGCTTCTATTCTGCTACTGAAAAATTAATAATTTCCTCCTCAGACGTTCTGAGGAATTTTTTCCCATTGACTTTAAGAGACAAAAAAAGAAAAGTAAGTCCACAGGAAACCTCTCCAAAAACATAGAGATTACTTTATTGCAGAGAACATTGAATGTAAATGTGTCTGGTACACAGAAGAATTCCATTCATACTTAGTCGTGATTAAGGCTGTACATTTGCACCCTAAACACTGGTTTAAGTTTGTGGAAAACACTATGTTAGGAAAACACACGCCTGTTAAATTAGGTTAAACAACCTGGATTAATGGAAATCTAATCTGCTTTGCAATTCTCAGGATGGAGATACATCACTAACTTTTTGATAATAAAATTCAACTCCTGTGAAAAAATTGTGTATTTTTAAGCACTGTACTTAACGAAGGGCAACCTTGTACAACTCAGTCAAGAATACCACTATTCAAATCTTATTTTGGCAACACTAACAGACCACGTTTAATGAGCCTGACGTTCCGAAGATCCCATTTTCACAAAAAATAATTCACAAAATTACAGTATTTACCTTCCAGAGTAATACAATCCATAGTGAAAGCTCTGGCCAGCTGAGTAGACACCTCCATGCTCCGACAAATCAGAGTCTTTCCAAAAACATGTTTGAAAGCTTTGTCAAATCTTGGATTGTATCTCAGTTTACTGATCATAGGAATAGCATCCTGAAGTAACAGTGATTTTTAATGAGAAAAACACAGTGATACAAATATAACAAGTACATTGTAACTCATTCATAGACGGAATTTATCAAGAGTAAAGCCAGAACACACTCTAGCCATATAACAAGAATTTCTAAATGTTTAGCACACCTCAACTTCACCAAATATTAATATTAGCTTCAAAACTAATACAATTTTAGAATAAAGAGTACTCAAACTGTTTGTATTCACACACAGGACGTCAAACACTGAAGTCCAAGCATATTCTAGAAATGAGCATCTGTCAGTTGGTAAAAGGATGACACGCTACCTTAACATTCCTACGACAAACATGTAAACACTGTTTCAAAATCAAGTGTAGGATTTTGCGATTACAGCTTTTAACAGCTAGGCTTGAGCCTTAAGACAACTAAAAATCTGCTAAGGATCTCATCCAAGTATTACATCGCTACAGGAACATAGTAAGTATCACAAATTGTCAGTAATTTTTTTTTTCCTCAGAAAAAACCCTAACCCTTTCTGCAGAAAGCAGAACAGAAACATTAACAGGTATTTACCAGCAATGCCCTCCCAAAATAAGCACACTCATAAATAGGAGTCATGACTTCTTCTTACCTCAGCTAAAGAAAAACAAACAACTCTAACTTCAAAAGAACTGTTTCTACCACTTTCATTGTAGGAAGTAGTTAACATTTTATTGAGTTAACTCACTAATAAAATTTCAAATAAGAGCAAATACTTTATTTTAAAAGCAGTTCTAAAAAAGTTCTAAGAGTTTTCACTGAAGTTTTAATGTATTTTTAAACAGAGAAAAACGCAACTTGGTTCCAGTAACTTCAAGAAACTGTCCGCAGCTGCAACACATAACACATCTTTCCAGCTTTTATCCGTGGTAGCATTTCAGCTTCAAGAATTACAGTTCAGTAATTCAGGCAATTATCAATTATCAGGTTATGGTAAAATTCTATTTGCTTGTAAGGTGAAGTTGAACATTAAAGAACAAATAAATACCTGTTAGGAACGTAAGAACTTTCCTGCAACATAGTGTTTTATACTGAGCAGTTTACAGTAGAAGTAGTATTTACATGCAATCTCTCAAGCGCAAAGCAAGTGGAGTGCAATATACAAACCCTCACACTGTAAACTGAATGTCTAACCTTGAAGTAGAGGGAAGGTTCAAAATGAACTCTAACTCACATTAGTCTCAGGATAAGCAGTATCTCTGACATCCAGCTTGTTTAGAGGGAGGAAAGTAACTTCACCAGGAAGGTTCATTTTGTTAAATTCCATTAGGATCTTTGTACTGACCTCATCGGAATCCACAATGTGATAGAACAACCTAATTAACAAGGCCAACAAGTAAGCAAAGACTTTATTGTGCTAAAATCACTAACATTGTATGGGAACAGTATTAATGCCAAGTAGGAATAAAAAATACCAATAAATCTGCACTGCAAACGGATAAATTCTGTTCACTTTCATTAAAATGGGAGCACCCAAGAATGTTAACATTCCACCCTGCCGTCACTTGAGCTGCCTGGTACAAGTAGACTGTCATGGTGCACATGGTCTTCTCAGCTGCAAACCTCTATCCTTCACACCATTTCAATGCACAATACCCAGCCTTCTTTGCATGGGTTTACAGAAGAGTTTACAGAAGCTGCCTCTTAGGCCTCTGTACACCATCAATGAGAGTTCATATCTACCTCCCTGTGCATGACTGGGACTAGTACCACTGAAATAAGTAATCTGTCTTTTCCAAGCTGAACTACAGATCACTTATCACTGCTTTGTTTCCAAGCTGTGGGGCAACAACAGGTTTTAGAGAAAGGGAGAAAACTGAAGTACTCTCAAGATGAAACAGAGATGTTTCAGATGCAGGACTCCATTTCATATTGTGGTAGCATCAATAATTCCATGTGACAGTTTGCAAGACCATATCACCACTGTCTTCTTTTCTGCTCATTATCTACATTTCATTAGAACAAAAATTTGTGTGACTACTTGTGAACCAGAACAGGGGATGGACCACACAAAAATGCAATTTAAACTATCCTGAAGTAGTGGATCATCCAAAGGACAGTTACCTATAGAACACACATTACATACAGGCTGAATAACACATTTTTTCAGACAATTTCTAAATAAGCAGTTTTTGCCAGTTTAGAGATCATCATTATACACGAGGTTTTCAATCATAAGCAAAGTAATTCTTGTTATCACTGAAACACCATCATTGCCTACTGCAGAATTCTGCACACCAGAAGAGACAACCCATTTTACTAAATGCAGCTCAGCTTCACCATTAAATCTTGTAAACACATCAGGAGTGTGGGACTGGGGCCTTTTTTGTGGGTCTACATGGTTCTGTTTTAAGTTTCTTTTTAGACAAAGTCAAGACCAGTGAGGATTAGTTTTTAAGTAGGTCAGATTCTTCTTGAAGAAATAGCATGTTTATCATGCTCTATAGAAGGCATATTGACAAAAAAAGGACAAAAGCTCAAGTTTTGAAGAATAAAACTTAGTAGCAACTGATGCAAACCACTAACTTGAAAAACTAGAGAGCATGTAATTACCTGTTACCTGCAGTAACTTCAACACAGGTGTAGAAGGCTGGTTCACATTCAAAATTATTCATCACGATGCCATGATAGCCATTTAGAACATGCTGGTTTATGCCCTTTCGACGGAAATGCTCCAAAACTTTGTTTATGCTGTCTATACCATTCAAAATGGCCTGTTAAAATACATTATTATACTGCAATTACAAGATGCAAAACTAGTATATGTTTTACATGAAGTCATAAACTTTTTCTTCTGCTCACTAACCTACAGCTCTAACAGATGATATCTAAATGTTCGAGTTTGCCACTTTTCAGGGTCTTTATATTTTTTTAAAGCAAAAAGGTATTAGAAGTTTTAGAAGTATTCAATTTTTATCTGATCTCCTTACCTCTCCTCAATTACCTTGAACTTACAAAACTAATTTCCAAGTAGTTCTAGAGCTATAAATAATCAAAAACTTCAGCTGACAAATGTAATTTGTCTTTGACAGTAAGACCATAACCAAGTAACTGTCACACCTCTCAGATATGATTGTATAACTTGACCTTTAAGAAAGTTTCCACAAAGCATTCTCAAATCCAAGGTATTTCACCTTTCCAGTTGCTGCTCTGAGAAGCTGCTGTTTCTTCTCTAAATCCTCCCGCTTTGCAGCAAGAGCTTGCTGTTCTGCATTTTCTTCTCTCCACAGGTAACTACGGAACACAAATAATTAAAAAAAATCTTCAGGCTTCATTCACAGTTAGATTTTTATTATGACTATCAAAGTAATGTAGCTCATCTAACAGGAAGGTGAAGTGCAGTTTACACATGGCTATATTTTAAAAACATACCTACATGCCATGTTAATAACTACACAGTTTGAGTCCTTCACATTAAATGAGATTCAGACATATTTCAATTAATTACTAACTTTCTTTCGCTCTGCAGTTCATCCTTTTTATTTTTCACTTCATAGTATTTTCTGTCCAGTTCTTCGACACGAGCCTTCACTTCATTAAGATCCTGGTCCAATTTCTAGGATAAAGAAAAGAACAGTAAGAAACGACTTAAAATTCAGAAAGTTTCTACATATGTTTTAAGCAATTTACAACAACTTGCAAAAACGGACTAAAAGGAACAAATCTTTGTAAAGGAGCCATTAAGTTGAACTGTGCATTTGGGTATTACAGTGCAATGGCTCACTAAATCATGGGAAGAAAATTAATCCAAACAGTAACTACATGTAACCATGGTCTAAAATAGCATCTGTGATAGGAATATGCACAGTGATGTTGCTTACCAAGCCATACTGCTCCTAACCACAAATCAGCCTGCTCTCCAGCAGTACTCCTCTAACACAGCCACTGTGAACAGTGTACTGTTTAAGCCCATGCAACAGAGCTCCTCTCCTTCCCATTTTCAAAGCAGTCTAGGGCTGTTATCTGGGGAGTATGTAAGAGGACTAGCTGTGTTCTCAAAAATTCTCAAAACATAGACAACTTTTTGCAAGCTTTCTATCAACACTCAACCAAGACATCTCCTCTTTGGGCAAAGAAAACAAAAGCTATGCAACTCTTCACCTAAACATAAACTGACCTTAAGTGGTAAAAAAAAAGAACCCAATAAAACCAAAGGCACGTTTGTGAAAGGCATCAAAGACTACAAGGCTACCTTACATTTCACCTCTGCAATTCTACAGAACTCCTACAGAGCAGTACAATACTATTACAGTCAGTGGTAAATACCATTTCTTACAATCATCAGCTCTGAGAATCATTACTTTGCTAACATGGGCACCAAACTATTTTAACCAAATACCATTACCTTTGTATAATGACATACCTGGATTTTGTCAGACTAATCATCCACTTTGATTGATAATTACACAGAGAACACAGTCTATCAGTATACACAGAGTAGCAGCACTGGCTACTCTCCCACTGTACGTGCAGAGGCTTTCTCTCCTGTTCCTCCCAGCAAGAGTGTTATTTCTATATTGTACTGCTGTATTTGCAGTGCAAAAGCTGTTTCTGAATGGAAACTGAGATCCAAAAAAGCTATGTAGTTAACACTGGACAGATTAGTTTTCTAACACTAACAGGGACACAACTTCTAATCATGGCACAGAGGGGCACTGCTTAAAACACAGGTGAAAAGATCCTCCATTTTGGGAAAGGAATGGTAACCAACATAAACCTCCACAAACAAACCGTTATCCTTACACAACAGCTACATTCAATACAGACAAGACCAAGGCAGCTCTAAGTCTCCTCCTGAACACTCAGGCAAAAAACTGTGGGAAAGTACCAGAAAGTCAACAAGTAGAGTGGCATTAGATGCAGTGTTGAAGGAAGCTTAGACTTTATCTACAGATATTTTCAGCAGTACATTTTTAAGACTGCACCCAACCAGAAAGTCTCATCTTCCTTATAAACAAGCACTAAAGCTTAATTGTCCACGATTAGACTGTTTAATCCTTCTCTCAAAAAAAAACCTGAGAAGTAACAAACTGAAAGCTTACACTGTACTGTTCCAAATTTTTCTCCTTGTTTGCCTCCGTATCCTCTAAATCCTTGTGTATAGCTGCAATCTGCCGCTTCTTGTCATTGATGGCTTGATCTAAAGACTTCAGTTCTTTCTTTATCCACTTATCTCTTTCTTCTTTGGACGTAAACTGGCTTCCTCGACCTTGTTTTGCATAAAGATCCGTTCTTTCCTGTGTAGCCTGTGCAAGTCTATTTTGAGAAGGAAAAGACATGCTGCACTAAAAAGAAATCTCGAATTCATCAAGAGCAAGTATTAAGAACTGCCATAAGCATTTACATAAAGTCTCAAATCAGGATCTAAAATTTAAGGAGTAAATGAGCAACAACAACAAAAAGGCCACCCCACATTATAAACCATAAAATCACACAAAAGGATTATTTTATTCACAAAACATGTCACTAATAGGCCACAAAAGTAGTTATGCTTAAAAAAATTAATTTTACCAAATATTGTCTGTCATTCCCCCCAACAATAAAGGATGCTTTTTGCAGACATTTAAGTACACATAGCTGCCCATTTTCTAACAAGTGCAGTTCTAAATTAACTGCACATATGGATAGTATTGACAATATCTTGGTGCTTGGTTTAGTTTTTAAAATGCTTTGACTTCCTGTTGTTCAATACCACATACCTAGCAATTCCCCTCTCCTCTTTTTCTTTTACACTGTTGAATTTTGGCTCTGTTTCTGCGAGTTCTTTCTGCTTCTCCTCAATTTTCTCAAGAAGCTTTTGTCTCTCTTTTAATAGTCTTTTCTGAAAGCCAAACAAAGCAGTATTCAAAGTTAGGTAGTACCATGAACCCTATTATTAGACAAATACGCATGTCTAAAGAACAATTTAGGACAGCAATATTCCACTGCTTAGCTCATACTACACTGTTTCAAGACTTAATAGAAGTGAACTGAATTCCAATCAGCACTGCAAAGAGGAATGAAACGAAGCATTCACTCTCAAGAAGCTAAACTATGCAGGCAAGGAAAGTCTGGTGTGCCAGATAACCAAGTTCAAATTGGCGCTACAAACAAAAGTTAAGATAATTACAGGTGCTTGATTTTACAACACACATAGCAATAAAGATTGTAGCCAGAAACTTCAAAGTACAAGTATACTAACTACCCTGTGCCAATGACTTCACCACCACTACATACCCTTTGTTCACTGTTGCCAGCTAATTCATCCTGCAGATCTTTAGCCTTCAGCTCCAGTTTAGTCCTCTGCTTAATCTGCTCTTGTCTTTCAGCACTAAGTTGTTCTTTCTCTTCTTTCATTGCAGAAATCTTTGTCTTCAGTTCTCGAACTTGCCGTTCTATTTCCTATGCAAATTTAAGTGTGGTAACTTAAACACTGCATTAGCATTTCTGTATGGATCCAAATTCACAAGATGATTATGACGTAGGTCAAGATACCCTAACACTGTAAAGACTCCCATTTTCAAATCAAAACATAAAACAGAATTTAACAATTTTTTAGAAACCCCATACCCTCCCAAAGACCCCAACACAAAAGCAGAACAGAACTCTGGAAAGCCTCTGTTAAAAGCATTTTTACCTCCATTTTGTCTCTAGCATCTTGCTGTGCATCTCTCAGCTGTCTTGATTTCTCTCCACTTGTCTCTCGTTTGGCAGAAAGCTGTAAGGAAATACCACCAATAGCTTAAATATCAAGATTCTGTATTAGTAGCTCCAGAAAGAAAAGAATTTGTCCAATTAGTGAACACCGCTGATAGGATTCTATCAAGGAATGTAGACAGACATTGGCAAAAAGCAATCAAGTTCTTATACTCAGTATTAGCAAGATACTTCACCTCATCAAGCTTAGCTCGGGTTTCATTAAGCTCCTGATTATAAATGGTGTATTCTAATGCTCTCCTCATTTTATCCCATTTCTGGTACTGAGCCAGCTCTTCTTTCTCCTCTTCTAGGGTATGCAGTCGCTCTTCAATGTATTTCAACAACTCGTTGATCTTCTCTCTCTTACCCTCTTTATGAAAGATGCCAAGATAGAAGTTCAGTTAAAAACTGTAGTACATTCCCTTTAAAGCTACTGAATCTCCTTTAGTGATTAACTATTTGTCAACACTCATGAAATGTTAAAAGAGAACTCACGTTGAGAAGTTCCCCTGAAAAACCATCCTAACAGCAGAATTTTGATACAGTCATGCAAGGCAACAAGCACACACTCTCTTGCCAAACACACTTAGAATAATCATACAATATTACAAAAATGTCAGTGTTTGCGTAGCAATAGATACGCTGATTTTCAGATCACTGCCAGCTGACATCACTCATGTATTTTGAGCAGCACAAATATCCCTACGATCCTAGCTTACAAGTTTTATTACTAAAAGCACACAGTCTATTTAACCTCATGAGATATTAAAAATTCAAGAAGGATGTGCTCTGTACTGTTTAACATGTCACAGACAAGAGCTATCTAGCAATCAGCTCTAATGAAAAAGCCATGCCTTTAAAGCTAACTAATTCACTGAGGCATAAAAATATTCATTTCTTAAAATTTTCTTACCTGTTTCTTTCATCAGTGAAATACTCTCTTCTTTACGTTCATCGTATACTCTGGTACCAGCTACTTCTCTTAGCAGCTTCAATCTTTGAGAGTCAGGAGCTGTGGCCATCTGATTTATCTGCAAAGTCAAGTTTTATGATTTCAATAGCCTGCTCTGGACATATGACTAACCACAACGGATCAGAAATAGCACATTTTCGTGCCGTGCCTGCTCATCTATGATTTGGGCAAGAAGATTCAGATATCTGCTACTGCTTTCCTTTTGAGAAAATTACTTGAGGTCGACAAGTACTCTGCTTGTAATGAATTTTGTTGGTTTTCAGGCGCCATCAGTTTTTCGTAGAACTCAAGATATGTAAACCGAAGAAATTATCATCCACTCAGAACTACTTAGAGAAGCTCAAACTTGGGTTTTTAAGTGCTGGTGCTAAACCAAATTGTTTACATGCCTCCATAAAACAACAACAAAATGTTATAAATCTTCCAGTAACTCAGGCCATGAAATGCTCTTTAATCCAAATTAAATCACTCATACAATTAAACCAGATATAAAACTCGCTTTCCTTCAACTGAATTTCAGTGATTACATCCTTTTATAAGGAGGCAATGTCAGCAGGCCTGTTACAGGCCCTGTTGTGAGTCACTTCCCTGCTGTGCATTCCCTTTTGGTGCTTCCAAGTGTTTCCATTCATTCTTCACTGCCTGTATTTTTAGTCTCTTAAAATTCTGTAAAGTTATGACTTTACTGCCTCATCTTAAGGCCCACAAACACAAGAACTCAATTTCAGTGTCAATTAAGTTTGGTTTGCGTTTAATTATACAAAAAAGCACGTGATTGCTAAATTCATCATGAAAAAACTCACAAACATTTCTAAGTATCCACATTACAGACATTAAAACTTTCTTCTTAAAATGGACATAAACCACTCAAACAGTAGTATTTGCAAAGGCTTTGGTTTACTTCTGCAATAACTGAACTAAGTTTGGCATTCAAGAAACATGTTACACTTGAAAGAGACCGAACCTTTTCACTTTGTGGGAAAGAACCTTACCTTTCCTTGTTTGACAATGTAGTAGGGATTACTGCGAGAAAATCCAGCACTTTCAAGAAGATTCATGACATCATTTTTCCTGAAATGTTATTGTGAATCAATTAACAACACTCACACTACACACGACAGTTGTAAACACCTAGTAAAGTACCATAACTACAAATCACATGCTATAGTCACTGTGCAATGCATGCCCTGTTTGAAGAAGTTTATTTGGTAATAGCTAAATC